>VYZW01054282.1:0-13117 GCA_013401315.1 Balaeniceps rex | reverse complement strand
TCATAGAATCATTTGGTTGGAAAAGACCTTTAAGATCATCGAGTCCAACCATACCTGTTCACTACTAAACCATGCCTCTAAGCGCCTCGTCTACGTGTCTTTTAAATACCTCCAGGGATGGTGACTCGACCACTTCCCTGGGCAGCCTGTTCCAATACTTGACAAGTATTTGTATTCAGGCCCATGGCGCCTATCTGCAACTGCTCTTTGCAGTTAGGCTGGTGTATGAGGGGAATGGGGAAAGCTGGACTTCAGTAGTTGGCTACACCAGCTCAAATCTGGAATAGCTCCTCTGACATCAGTGGAAGACTTTGTCTTTAAAGCAGTGGAGGGCAGAATTTATCTTGATGCCTCACTGCCTGTCCCCACCACTGCACAAACCCACTAGAGATACTTCTCTGTGGCTCATGTACGTCTATATGGGAGGGGGATTAAGGGGAAGGATGAATGAGACTGCATTTGCCAACAGCTGTGAAAAACAAAACCAGCTTTCTTTGTAGCCTCGATTTTACTTTCTATGAGGCAGTGCTCAGTGCTTGTAGTAGAAAGGATCTCGTGCTCTGGAAGGCTAATAGCACTGTTTAGGCTTATTTGTTAAAATGAGTCAATTCCTGTCTAAGACAAGTCCCCTTTCCTGGGCGAGAACTTGTTAGCATTTAGCAGAGAAGGAAGAAATGTCAGCTAGGCACTAATAGCCTTCATTAGCAATTAATTGTAAGTAACAGTTATGAATCTAAATCAACATCAGAAACTAATGAATTCATCCTTGTCATGAATGAAAATGACTAATGAATATGGTCTGTACATAGTTAAACAATGCAAGGTAACTTAGCAAGCAAAAGAATGGATACTGTGAGATCCTGGGTCTGACCCTGCTCCCACTGAAGTTAATCAAAAGGCTCCTGATACCCTTCAGTAAGAGACAGTGTGGCAGTGTCTTCTGTCATGGAAGAAAGAGATAATTTTTTTTTTATAGCTTTGACCCAGTCTTTTGTGACAGATAAAAGACAAAGAAAGGGATATTTATTCACAGAATGCTGACAAAGAACTGAGTTGAGACTATCAGAAATGTCTAAGAGGTTGAGATGCTAGACTCTAGGCACTAGACTTTGGACACTATTAAAAGCAGCATTACAGAGTCCAAGAGTGAAACATTCACATGATCAATAAGCTGTCATTGCTTAGGGTAATAATTAAGGGATACCTGTAAAAGAATAATACCCATTTGTTGGGAATGCAAATACTAGGCATTTACATGGGTCTTTCTATAGCTGTAGTCATTTTAGATATTGATTTCTAACCAACTGTTTTTTAAAGAGATAGTATAATAATAACATAATCAATTATTAATGTTTTGATACCACGGCACATCTCAGAAGACAGAATCAGGAAGAAGAACAGATTTTCTCCTTCCTAACATTTTACCAATTAGCAAAATAGGTATCATCCTATTCCTGTTTTGCTATTGAACTGAAAGGATTGTGTGGGAAGGGACCTGGCCTAGGGAATTAAAATTCTCTCCCTACTTGTGAGGGGGCGAAAATGTCTTTCCTTTCATGTTTCTTTCATTTGTCATTTTATGCTGTGCACCTGCAGTTTGTAGGGAAGTAAGACCAGTGGCGAATCTCAGTCATGAGTTAGTGTCACATGCCTGGTCTGTTGTCAAGATACCATACAAAAGATCATGGCTTTCTAGTGGATAAATGTATAGCTATCCTCGGTGCTGTCTAACTGCTGTGTTTCCACTGGATCAATCTTAGAGTCTGTCTTAAAGTTTTATCATGGAGCTGAAAGATAACACAACGGGAGAAGTAACACTGATGGCATTTTGAAGTAGGACTATTTACCTGCAACTGATCTCAGCTAGTTGCAAAACTGCTACCAGTACTCTGCTGCATCAAGTGTCCAGGGCCAGCAGGTCCAAACCAGCATAACTCAGATTTAAATCCATCAGACCATACTGATTTGTACTGGCTGCAGAGTAAAGCCTAAGCTGCCCATGTTAACTAAAAACACACAAGAAGCACAGCACTAACTACGTGGTAAAATAGAGGTAGGAATGGGCAGGTGCTGATGCAGTTTGGTATTTATTTGATCCTTTTGCTCCAAGATAAACAGCTTTTATTCAGACATAATCACCTTTGATTGACACATACATTTTCAATTCCATTTGAATTTCAGGAGCAGACCCACTCTAGGTTGGTGGAACCTCAGTCAGGTTCAGCACAGTTCCCACTTTTCCTTGTCTGTGGCAGGATCCAGCTTAGAAACCCCCAGGACCCCGACCTTGGAACCTTTATCTTCTGTGGGACAAAGGGAGTCTTCTAGGGATGGACGCTGTGTGCTAGCTAGCCCTCCTTTCCCATTTCTCTCCCTGAGTTATTGGGGTGCTCCTCCTATTCCTGATTTTCACGGGAAATGCTGTCTGTCATTGTTACTGCTTCCATAGCAAAGTCCATGCGGCATGCCATTACAGTCTGCGGTCTTGGCCCCAAGATGTTCCTACACCAAGGTTAGTCAAAGATTAAGGGAAGCTGAAAGAAAAGAATGAGGATTTGGGTTTAAGTAAAAGACAACTTGATTTGGGGAAGCAAGCAGAATTAGGGCTGCAAGGAGGATATAAATGTGGATTGGGTAGAAGCTTTGCAGACAAACTTAGAAAGATTGTACTGTACGTAAGAATGACATGAAAGAAAACACAGAGGTGATAATATGCCCTCTGCTTTAATTATACAAATACTATATACTTGGACTACAAATTGTGTGAAACTCTTCTTTCACTCGTAAAGCAGAAACTCACAAGCTTTCAGTGTTTCTGTTCATCTCATCTCCAGAACTGGCTGATCTCCTTTTATGCACCATGACCAAGCACCTCTCTGGCTGTCCTGGCAACCTCTCCCCCACTTCCCTTTATTTTCTGGCATCTTTGTGCCTGTATGAAGGGAAAAGCTGCTCTTGGATATTGTGGCAGGGTTATCACAGGATCCTGAGCTTCCACAGAGCAGGTCTCTCTGCCTCTTTATCCTGTCCTCCACAACCCTGCCAGTTAATGCTTCCTGGATTCTTTTCTGCTCTCTTATTTTCACTCCTCCTGTTTTTTAGAAGACCTGACCCACTTTGGTCTATCAAAAAAACCCCTTCAAAATGTTTTCTGAAGTAATGGCACTCTTTGCTCTTGTTTTCCTATGCTCCAAATTTCGAGTTTTTCTTCTATTCGTTGAAGGGGAATCTATTAACCATAGATTTTTTTTTTTTCAAATTACTGTATTTTATTCCAATGATTTGTTTAGTTGACATTTTAATAGTTAGCAATTTGTTCTCAGTGAGTTCTAATGCTGGATTTATTGTAAAATGTGTGGTGGGAACAATTAAACTTCTAAAATTGCAAACATACATCATTTTCTACATATTTTACGTCAGGTAATGACTGCAATTTTCCTTGAAAAAAAAAGCATTTTCTGCATCAAGGACACTAATCCAGAACTTTGAAGGAGCAGAAATTTATCAAGGATGCAAGACTCTGAAATAGTCAACCCCTTTTCAAGGCAATTCAGCCTAGTGAAAACCAAATGCTTACTTTGTATCTCAAGTTAATCCATCAATCACTGTAGACTTTTAATCCACAATCCCACTCTGCGTTCTGCATTAGAGATTGTGTATAAAATTCCTTCAAAATACAGATGAAAAAAGCCCTGACATCAAACTGAGTCTCTGGTCTTAAATCTGTATGGGTAGCACAGAGGGATTAGGTTCATTTACATGTACCTTAACTGGTGTTCTTGAAAGACTAAGTTACCTTTTGCTGGGCATTCCAGTCACAGGCGTTGTGTTGCATTTCTCTGGGATCACCAAGATTTAAAAACTTTTGCTGTGGCTTTTAGCACGCTGGAGGCATATTAATAACCCATAACCCTACCCATCTGTAAGTTTTGAACTGAAGAGACAGACTTAATTTCCTATATGTACCAAGAATAGAAAGTTTGGATGGTTTCTTTTTGTCTTCACAAGCTCAACAACATTTTTGTTTCATACAAAATATGAAAAACTAATTTCACAGAATTAACTTGAAAATCCTTTTCTGAATAATTCATTCTGGAACATCTGTCTGACTCATAGAGGCTTTACTGCTGCAAGAAACTTTCAAGCCTAAATTGCTCTGAACATATCTGCACTTCCTTTGATTATTAACACGATGGACAGGTTTCACACTGGTTTGTGCCAATATAAAGTAGCTGTGCAAATGAAATTTACTCTGAATGTGCCTAATGATGTGTGAACTACAAATTTTCTTCTACTGAAAGCTTTATTTTCACTGTCATTGAACTCAGGGAGGGGGGACCAATTTTGTTCTTATGACTAAAGCAGCTGGCTTGACTTACCATTGTCTGCATTAGGCCATTTGAAAATCTCTTTTTAACATTTCTTGGAGTTAAAATGTTTGTTTCTAGTCTGATATAGTACAGGTATTTTTTAATTCTTGTGCAGAAGTAAAATAGATTTATGGTTCAAGTCATTTAAGCAGAGAAAAGTAAGAGGTGTTAAATGTACAGTTTGATATAATTTGATAACCAAATCAATTTACCATGTGAAGAGGTATCTCCCCAGACACATGCTCTGAAATTGTGTTAAGTAGTCTCTAAAAATACCTGCTGAGAAGCACCCAAACCAGCTTACTACCTGACATTCGAAATCTCACACATTTCTTAGTGTCTGTCCGTCTGTCTGTTGTATCTCAATAAATTCTGCAAACAAACCGTGTTTGCTGCTCTCTGTACAGACTGCACTCCTCCAAATCATACACGACACCCAACTCAAACGTGGCACTGCAGGAGTTACAGGTGCAGCCAATTAAAACCCTGCCAAGGGAATGTGAGGTATGAAGGTGACAGTTAATATATATTAACATTAACTTTTTTAGTTCCCCCATGAATTAATGGATATTAGCTGCAGTATCAGCTTCTAATTATCACATATTTATTACGGGCACTGTGGGCTGGAATCTGGCGCACACAGAGGCACGGCTGGCTATAGGCTACGCTAGCAAAATGGCTGCTAGGTCCAGGGAGCTGGGTGGTTGTCAGAGGGACGCGAGTGCCCTTTGCGAGAGGGGCTGGGCTCCCAAAGGCTGTTGGGAATACTGGGGAGGCCCAGGAGGAGCTTCTGATTTTCTCCCAGCTTGAGCAATCTGCAGGCCAGGCAGCATGCGGGATCCCACCCCAGACCTGGCCGGAACCCACGCACTCCTTCCCTCCTGCCCTCCAAGGGCATTTGTAAGCAGGGTGCTCTGCCTGCTTACCGTCCTATACAAGGGTAGAGGCTGAGCCTGGATATCTCTGCTTTTCACAGCAATTCCAGTTACCAAGTTTGTGTAATTAACAGCTAAGTTAGGTCTTGACTACTCGTAGCCTTCAGGTCCAGCTTCTGCAGAAGCCCTTCCTGGAGCAAGCTCTGCCTGTTACCCGGTGGAAACAAAAGGGAATCTCATGAACAGACCAGACAACAGGACTAAACTGAGTCTCAGTGACTGATGGGGATTGAATAAAATAGACTACGTGAATGATTATGCAGGCTTGAGCATAAAGAATCTCATTAAAGCTACGCCAGTTTCCTTTTTTGTAATTACAAAATGCAGCAGCTCCATACTGAGTCAAACTGAGCAAGACACTCCCGCCTTGAAAATCTGAAACCTTGAAAAGGCCCTGCAAAAAGTCATACAGAAAGCACAGGGATGCTGGGTAAGGTAGGAAGTGGCAGAAATCTCTAGCAACTAGCCAGCTGGTGAAACAACCCGCTGGAGGCAGTGGCAACTGCCCCTTCCCACTTGTATGGAGCCAAAAAAATCCGAATCCAGCCTGTAGCCAACATATCCTGCCCTTCTGCAGAAGTGTGTTCTTCTGAAACACTAGCTGTAACACAGAAGTGTAGTTCTCAGCCTGGAAAATAGATACCAGCAACTGTTCTTGTTTGTGAGCAGCTGCATAAATATATTTATAGAGAGAAATAGGTCAGAGGAGATGCAGCCCATAAAACTTCAGAAGCCATATTACAGAAATCATTGTGCAAAGCACTACCTAGACTTCAGAAAATGATCATGAAATTGCAAAAATCCTCATTAAATTGAAATACTGTCCCAATAGAGGGCTTCTTATATCAGACATGCTTTCAAGAGTACTGATAAACACTGAAAGCAAGAAGCTGCAGGAAGAAGAGTTTGAAGTAAATGTGGTTTAAGTGCTACCTATTACTGATACAAAATTTGACAAGTTTGCGCAAGAAATGTAAAATGACCCAACTTCACAGCAGCTTGAGAGAGTTATCTTAGACTGAGGCTAATAAGAAATAGCCTGAGCACCACCAACTATACAAAAGGCATTGGGATTATGGAGATGAAATAGCTCCGTGTGATGGGATTTTTTTATTAGAAAAAAGATTGTCACAATAGGATCTCATAAAAGGTCAGTAATGTGGCGCAAAATCCACATGGGATGTTGAATAGAGCGGAGCTCACAGTATCTGGTGCTGGTCACAGAAAGGAGCCTGAACAGAATTCCATCCAGGCACAAACAGCACTGCTGGAGGTAAGGTACCCAAGTGTGAAATCTATAGTACACTCAGGGAAAATATGTCAGAGAGCCAGTGACACCATGTTTAATTCCTCATTGATTACCCTGAGGCCATGGATGGCACAGTCTGAATTAAAAACTTTGTATCTTGAATACTTGAAACCATAATAGGGGAGTCTAGCAACACACTTTACATCTTTTTTTCTGAGCTAATCAGTTTCAGAAGTGAGAGGGAAAAGGAAAAATATCTTTACCTTCACCTCTTGAGCTAAATAAACTAAAGGTAAGCAGCCCTGAAATCATGGCACAAGAGCCTGGTGCCAAGCAGTAGGAATAAAGGACGTGAATGACAAACATTCACACGCTGGAAGCAGAACAGTGTTGAATTTCAGCTAGCAGATATCAGCACCACATACCAAGGATGGAGCTTGTCATGTCCACTTCAAGGCTAACGGAAGGATGCTGAAACAAAACCAAGGGGAGGTTGCAATCCCTTTTCTGTAAGCAAAGAGAAATTTTACCGGCGCTCCTGGTGTCACACATTTACTGGCTGGACAGGAGCCAGCCGTACCGAAGAAACGATGAGCTTACTTCTGGAAAGGGGAGCTGACTGCAAGTTAGCCAGTGCACAGTTAGAGACATAGCGCATTTCAGACCGCTTGCACCGAGATCATCTCAATGTCTGTAGTGCAAACCTGAGCATGGTTTTATGGGGGCCTTAGCGTGTGGCTTCATGTGACTCAGTCCCGGTGCTCAGCCTGTCCCCGCTGGCACAGCATGTGCTTAGGGGCATGGGAAATGAAGGATAACTAGCTAACACCAGCATTATGCAGTTTTTAACTGAGCTCAGGAAGAGTCCCTGAGCAATTGCAAGGCTACACAGACAATTCTTTCGGTGGTAGCACAAGTTTCAGTAACGCTCCCTGGTCCCCACACTGCACACCAGGTTGCACCAGTTGCAGGTGCAGCTCTGGGGAGTGCTAGTGTGGGCTAGACTGGGAACTGTTCCGGCTTGCCTTCTTTTGAATTCAGTGGCTCCCTTCAATGGCAGTGAAAACACTGGAACTGTGGAAAATAACAGTGGGGAAATATCATTCTGAAAGTATCTTCTAGCTGGTCAGAGGACTAAGGACAAAATCACTAACCTCCAAAATGGAGAGTATCTGTGAGTTTCAAGAAATTAAAATATGACCTAACTTTGTTATGCCTTTCAGTCTTACAGATATATAGCTCTGACAGAAAAAAAGATCTGATTTTTCTTTTGTATTATTCTTTTTTGAATTGATAAACCTTCTTGTACAGACACTGTTTTAGTGGTACTACGGTTATCATTTACTAGTTTCTTTTTTTGCTTTTCCACATGGGAATATTTGCTCTGATGCAAGGCAACTTTTGTATCATTGTACCTGTGCCCATCCTAGAGAAACTGAACTATTTCCATTGTGCTGGTTCATACACACTGTCTGGAACTAACCAAGGCCTGGATCACCACTGCAGATATTCATATTCTTTTAAATTAATTTTTGAGAACTTGAAATCCTATTTTTATTCTTCTTTTTAGTTATATTAGACAGTTTAGGGTGGGCAAACTCAAAGAGAATCCCTAATCATCTCCTGTGTGAGGCACCACAGCATTTGTGAATTCAGTTTTGCAGCAAGAGCAGAGGTATGAGAATCCCTAATCAGGTTAATGATGTGCTAGAGACAGAGAAAATATTTCTAAAAACAACAACAAAGTCCCCCTCCAAGGATAATGATGTAAATGTCAGAAGTTTCAAGCAAGTAGTCACGATGACGGATGACACACTGCTCAAGTAACTGGAAGTGCTTGCAGTGCTATCCAGATAATCATTTTCCAGCATTGATATGTACTGCATCTGTAAAAGTTAAGAAGAGATGCAGACAGATCTGACAAGGATCTGGAGTGCAGAGCAGCCTGACTATGCAGTCCTCATTATGTTGTTTTATTCTAAGATTTTGGTATGTGATGTATTTTGCCTTCTGTTTTGATACTGTAGTTCAAAATGTCTCCTCTGCTTCCCCCCCTACACCTAGAAAGGAGGGCACTACAAACAACAAAGTTTCAGATAAGTAATTCTATTGTCATTGCCACAAATATGAGTGGTAATTTAGGAAATTACAGGGGTTTGTTGAAAATAACTTCTTTAATATCACTGCAAGTGCTCTTGTGTTGCAAAGTACTATCCACAGTGCAAATTGTATTTGGAGAAACATGGCATGGAGTAAAGACCAACAAGACAGGTCATTCAGTGTCACTATATATTTATTATAAAGTAACATTTGACAGTACTCAGTTACCTTATTTTGTCAGGTGTATCAGAAAAAACTCCCCCTTCATTTCACATTAATTTCATCAGTTGTCTTTTCTCTTTTACTTGCCTTTGAAAATATATGGTATCTGAACAATTTTAAAGAACTTTATTATGTTTTTTCTGACTTCTTTTCCTAAGTATTCAAAACTGACTCCTTGACTGTTGGGCTGCCAGGACCTCCTTGAGCGTGTTGGTGTCATTGTAACTTCAGTGGATTTCATTACAGAATAAATTTAAAGGTTGTGCTACTGCTATGAAAAGTATTTGAAAGAAGCATAGAAATATGAGGAATAGATAGATTTCAGAAATCTCAATAAACTCAAAAGTCAGATGACTTTACTAATTCATATTCACCAAATCTGATTTATATTATTCTGTTAAATGAAATAAACTTCCCTATGTCCTTAGTTTCCACAAGTCTGTCTGACTACCAGTGGCCAATAGCAGATATTTCAGAAAGGGCTGGAAGAAACCCTGGAAAAGGTCTTTGTGAAAGGGGCACCTTCATAATACCCTCTGTCACTTCATAGCCAGTATGTGCCCAAAGGCAGAAAGGATGATGTTGGTTACTATTTAAATTAAAGCAATGTCTAAAGAGGCCTCAATGGATTTGGGTCTGTTTTCCCATTTATCCACACCCTGCCACTTGGCTTTCCTTTTTGATAGGGTAAACCTTTTGAGATTTACTAGATTTTCCATGATGATATTCATGTCTGTTACTTATGCAGTTATGCCTAGTGCATAACCCAGAAGCACATCTAGGTGGCTCAAGTGTGGATCCCCTTCAGTGCTCATTACCTGGCATTTGAGAACAGTAGCATGGCATTTGTCTTCACACTCCCTCATCACCCCCTTTCCCAAGGTCTTTCTAAAATTCTTCAAACTTGTCTCTAGTCTTGACTAATTCAAATCACTTTGCGTCCTCTGCAAATATCATCACCTCAGGGTCCTGGTGGTTGGAGAAGGATCAGTTTATGCTTACTTTTATGTTCTTTCTAAGCATCCACTCCTGGCCACTGTTGAAATATCAGGCTAAAGAGACATTTTGTCTAACAAGTGCAGCTATTCTTACAGTCACCCATCGTCACTGTTATCCTCAGTTATTAACTGTTTCACCACATAAACTAGGTGAGACCCTGAGAGTATGAGCGTGCCAAAGGCTGCTTGGTAAACTAAATGGTGAAACTGTGATTCAGCAGCAACTGATTGTGTGCACGGGTGCATAGAAAATGCAGGGCCATCTCACCAAAACTAGCTATAAGCTCAGGTCTTAGGAAATCAGATTTGCTGAATTTAAACTGCAAAGCAAAACTGAGAATATGCAAAGCAGTGTTTGCAGAAATTTGAAAATAAGCAGAATATGCACAGCATGAAAAATGTCAGTGTCACACAGTACCAGTTTAGGCCATAGTTTGGTTACAATATTGCCCAGCAGACTCACTGATGGAGAAAGAGAGTCTTTGCAGAGTTGTTCAGGTTGTGTCTGGAAACAAATTCAGGGGCAAGAAATATTTTGATAATTTGATTTTGAGTGGAGAGGATAAATTTGAACTATGTGCTAGCTGTACCATCTTGTCTCCGCATTTCTGCTTGTGCTATCTGCAGACGATCTTCAGAAAAGCCAGGTAATTGCTATATGTTCTAGTTAAGAAAAGCATTGTCGTCTTTATTCTGAGCTTTTTAAACTAAACTGTTCCTCAGTCATAAGTAACTAATATTAGTTACTTGTGAAACCTTTATCACTCATCTGCCTGTCTTATTAGTGACTATGAAAATGATGAACATTCCACAAAGAGCTCTTGTCCAATCACTATTTGATTTAGCTGCTAAACCTTGAGCAATTCTTTGCTTACAAATGTAATTGTTCTGTTGAGGTTCCAGACCTGAATTACCCACAGATTTTACTGTAAGGTGATGGGAATACAATATTCTACACAGGGAAACACTTGCCTTCCAGGAAAGGCTGAAAATACTTCACGATAACAATAATCTTGGCTCACATTAATTGGGATGGAAATCAGAAAGAGCACTGTGGTAAAGGAAGGTAAAGACAGACCCTTGATACTTCTATACTTGGGGGGTTATTTTTCTAAACTAAGAATGTGAATTTTGATGATTCATAAAAACGTGTCTTAAAGTCTTGAAAAATGGATAATTAAATTGTTCTGGTGTTAGATACAAAATACTTCTACTAAAGCTGATGCATTTATTTTTTTAAATGTTATTTGTGTGATACAGTGTTTTAATGCGGCTGTGATAAATGAAAAAAGGTTGTATGAATGGCAGCCTTATCTTGCAAGCCAAATCTATTATCTGCAGCTGTCACATTTTAATAAATCTTACGCTTTAATTTTTCAAAGCTGCACTACATATTTATAACAGTCATTATTCACCTAAATTAACAACTCCTTCTGACCTCCTGTGAAATGTATGCTTGTGTTCTCCTAGACTTTTCTGTCGGCTAGATGCTCACTTCCCATATGTACAATATTGTATTTGTGTAGAAGTTCTCCATAGCAGCTAATGAACTCCTGAGGGTAAGAAAGGCAATGAATCTCAACTTTGATTTACAAAAATGAATCAGTCATTCCCCCTTTTTTGATAGTGACTTTGAAAAGATTTATAATTCAGCTGCATTGTCATTTGCTTCCGGTACAATTGCCATAGAAAACTTAATCCTATCTTTCACAGCCTGGGAGAAGTCCTGCTCTCTGGAGGTCCCATGTGTACCTCAGGTACACCAACCTCCATGCTGGATGTCCTTTTCACTCTGTGGCTGGGACAAATTTTGAAAGGCTGATGACCTGCTGTTGAGGAGTGGCACATATCAACTGAGCTGTGGTAGGAAGGTCTTTTTATGGCAATACTAGAGCTGTTTCTCCTCTGCTAACGGGCACCACTTAATTTTGCTTTCATGCTGCTCCGCTTGGATTGCCGCTATCATCTGGTCAGGTACTCCTCAATTTAGAATCATAGAGAATCATAGAATCATTTGGTTGGAAAAGACCTTTAAGATCATTGAGTCCAACCATACTTGTCCACTACTAAACCATGTCTCTAAGCACCTCGTTTACCTGTCTTTTAAATACCTCTTATCGCTTGCTACTTGGGAGAAGAGACCAACACCCACCTCGCTACAACCTCCTTCCAGGTAGTTGTAGGGGGCGATAAGGTTTCCCCTCAGCCTCCTCTGCTCCAGGCTAAACAACCCCAGGTCCCTCAGCTGCTCCTCATAAGACTTGTGCTCCAGACCCTTCACCAGCTTCGTTGCCCTTCTCTGGACATGCTCCAGCACCTCAATGTTCTTGTACTGAGGGGCCCAAAACTGAACACAGTACTCGAGGTGCGGCCTCACCAGTCCCGAGTACAGGGGAAAGATGACTTCCCTGGTCCTGCTGGTCACACTATTTCTGATACAAGCCAGGATGCCATTGGCCTTCCTGGCCACCTGGGNAGAGCCTTCCTACCCTCAAGCAGATTGACACTCCCACCCAACTTGGTGTCCTCTGCAAACTTACTGAGGGTGCACTTGATCCCCTTGTCCAGTTCATTGATAAAGATGTTAAACAGAACTGGCCCCAACACTGAGCCCTGGGGAACACCACTAGTGACCGGCCTCCAACTGGATTTAACTCCATTCACCGCCACCCTTTGGGCCCGGCCATCCAGCCAGTTTTTAACCCAGCACAGAGTATGCCTGTCCAGGCCACGAGCAGCCAGTTTCTCCAGGAGAATGCTGTGGGAAACGGTGTCAAAGGCTTTACTAAAGTCCAGGTAGACAACATCCACAGCCTTTCCCTCATCCAATAAGCGGGTCACCTTGTCATAGAAGGAGATCAGGTTAGTCAAGCAGGATCTGCCTTTCATAAACCCATGTTGACTGGGACTGAACCTCTGGTTGACCTGGACATGCTGTGTGATGGCACTCGAGATGATAAGCTCCATAACCTTCCCTGGCACTGAGGTCAGGCTAGGGGAAGGTAGTTCCCCGGATCCTCCCCCCAGCCCTTCTTGTAAATGGGTGTCACGTTTGCCAACCTCCAGTCAAGTGGAACTTCCCCAGTCAGCCAGGACTGCTGGTAGATGATGGAAAGGGGCTTGGTGAGCACCTCCACCAGCTACCTCAGTACCCTTGGGTGGACCCCGTCTAGCCCCATAGACTTGTATATGTCCAACTGGCCGAGCAGGTCACTAACTATTTCCTCTTGGATCATGGGAGCT
>VYZW01054281.1:3793-15584 GCA_013401315.1 Balaeniceps rex | reverse complement strand
CAGCTCGTATCATGGAGGACCAGGTAGATAGTACCAGGACTTGGATCCAACAAATGAAAAGACAGTATAAACATAATTACATTGCAAAGTCAACAAGAGTTGGCTGGGTAGTCATCCAAGTTGCAGAGCTGGTGTCCTGAAATCAGCAGCATAAATAAGGATGAGGCACAGGCAGCCCTTTGATGGGAGGAAAGGGGGAGAGTGATAGGCATCCACGGTGCATGGTAGCTCTTCTGGCTCTTCCTGCTGACTTCAAGTTTGATGAATCCCCACCCTCTGTTCCCTTTTAAAAAGTCTTCATTCCAATTTCCTTCTTCTCATGAGTTGTCTCCATTTGTGTCTTTTATCCCTGTTACTGTTCAGTCCCTGAGTAGCACTGATTTAATCAAATTTTCTCATGCACCTATTTTGTCTCAGCCTTGTCTGTCTGCTTCTGGCAGAGAGGTGTGGTCTCCAACCAAGTGTGAAGGATAGAGAAGACAGACTTTTTAGATGGGAAAGGAAATTCTAGTCCCTCTGTCTTGGGAATATAATTTTGTCTCTTCTTTCTTCTCCATCAGACTTTGCAGGGAGTCTGAGCTGTTAATCCTGGCTAGAACAACCTGATTCCACCCAGAAAACTGGGGGCATTTCAGGAGCACTGTGTGGAAGGACTTAAGCTCTTCTCCTGACCTCAGATAAGCTCAGTGATACCTGCCTCAAAGTATAGGGAAGTTTTGCTTTAGGACTTTCCCTAACATTACGCTGCAGCTGTAGCTTCTTGCTGGGGGGGTTGAGTGAATAGTGGGATGCGTTTTTACACAGAGATGGAAGATTTATCATGCTTTCAGGTATCCTGAATGGCTATAAAGTCTCTCTCAATGCACTTTTCCTGGTATTTTAATTGCAGTGTTTTGCAATTCGTTTCAGTTTCAAGTGCCACTGGCATGAAAAAGCCCTTTATTGCTAGGATGTTGAAGCAGGATAAAGATGAGAACTCTTCACTTCTGCCAGGAAAGCTTGCTGAAGGGCTGAATGTCTTGAGGATCAAAAGGTGTAATCCTACCTTTCTTTCAGCCTTCAATGAAGAAATTAATGCTAAGGCAGGAAAGGTAGGTTTACAAACTAGATTAAATGGGTGGAAGAAAGATTGGAGCAATGTATTCTGATAACAACATACATCTTCAGGAAGAAAAAGGCTTGACTACCCTGTTTGTCCTTGCTCTTCATTGTCTTTGAAGATGGTATTATTTGACAAGAGCAGCTCTTTCTCACCCTGGTCTCAAGAGGATCATGGATCACACAAGTTTCCCTCAGACAGCTTGACTTGTGATGCATATAGGTGTTTGAGGAAACAGCTTTTGTGACCATCTTCTCATGTTCTTGACTTGATTGTCCCAGAGCAAATAATTTGAGAAAAGGAAGAAATTAATTTCCCAAGAGCAGTGAAGAAGAGGGAGAGTAAAGGGGCAGGCAAAACTGAACCACTAAAATCAAGAAGTAATCACAATACCATGTCAGGATATGGCTTTGCTGTTATCCTATTTAATACATACCTGACACTTCATAAAACCTCTACCATGGAAATATTTATGTCTACTGCTTATGTTTGGCAAAGGTTTGTCCCTCATGTCTGTACAGGACCCACCTGAAGTCAGAGAGTGCCTCAAACATATAGTTCTACCTGCATGGATCTGCTAGCAGGATCATGTCCTGGGTTTCTCCTGTTGTGCCATGGGTGATGTAATGATGTTGTAACAGTCATGCTTATAAGAATCAGTCAAAATCAAGAGTCCAGTGGAGAAGAAAGATGTGTAGTAGCTAAAGGTCTTGTTGGGGACTTGAGACTTAGTTTCATACCCCTCACAATCATCCTGTATGTTTGCCTTGGCAAATAATTTTAATTTTTTGTGTATCAGTTCACCCTAAGTGAGAAGGCAGTGCTTCCCTTTATTAAGAATGCTGTGACAATAAAGTTGAAAATGTGAGAAGTTCCTACTGTGATAGGGACCATAGGTAAACCTAGTTGTAACTCTATACAGACTGTGATCTGTGTCTGTCATTGACTGTAATTGCAGTCATAAGCTTCAGAAGAAAAGGAAATCTTTGTGTCTTCTGCTCTTTCAGTCTCATTTACATATTATGCATATCCACAGCTCCACAAGTTCCCTAACAGCTTAGATTTAGGCTTCTGTGGTTTTCTTTTACTAAGTTCCCTGCAGCATAGAAAGGGTTTGTCCCTACAAATGACACAGAGAAGATGGTAGAAACTGTTAGGTGAAAAACAGGACTTAAAGAGCTGTACTAGGTCCTAATGAATGGAACTGGATCAAACAGTAGGATCTCAAGAAACCATTCAGAGAATTCCCACAGGACAGCAGACACAAACAGAAAGCAACAACTTTTAGGCACCGTGCATACTTCTCTAAGCAATGAAGGAGCTAGGTAGAAGGGTAGTGCAATCTCAGAAGTGCCTATGAGCCCCCCTCCACCTGCTTCTTTTTCACACGGCAGCTTCTCAGACAACCTGCAAATGCACTGACTACCTCTGCATTTGGACATGCC
Organism: Balaeniceps rex; assembly: GCA_013401315.1. Taxonomy (NCBI): domain Eukaryota; kingdom Metazoa; phylum Chordata; class Aves; order Pelecaniformes; family Balaenicipitidae; genus Balaeniceps; species Balaeniceps rex. The sequence goes on along the minus strand of VYZW01054281.1, from coordinate 13,040 downwards.
TACTATTACACCAGTCTGTTTACTGTCATGGTGCTGACATAGTAAGCATGGGAATTTGAGCACAGAGGATTTCTCGTGTTTTAGAGGATGGGGCTCAGTGTTTTGTTACCAAAGAAGTTTAGTCTTTTGGGTCGCTGCAGGATGCCCTGCATCATACGACTGATGAGTGGTATAATGAGTACATCAATCAAGTACTAGCATTATTAAAGTATTACCTTATTGCTCTTACTGACTTTTTTTCCCATCACAGAGATTCCCTTATTCTATATCTGGATCCAATGCTTCCATATACGAAAGGGAAAATGAGAATGTGTTCATTTTTTTGGGACTTTTGTTGGACATGTGCATAAGCACACTGAAATCATAAAATCAGGTAGACTGTCACATTGCCTTTTGTGTGTTTTTCTTTGATTTAATGGCTTTTCAAGACTAAATACCATTGAACTAAAAATGAGTACTATAGGCACCTGAAGACCCATTTTAGTATGAGAGATGGCATTACAGAATGGACATTTTTCTTCCTGGCTCTCTTTTTTGTTCCCTTTTCACAGACTCTCCTGGTAATACTAACTTAAGTAGCTCACAAGGGTGTTGTGCAGATTAATTAAGTGCTAAGTATTATTAAGCGGACCGCAAACCTAATAAAGTTTAAGTTGAACTTTTGAACCTATGCTGTTCATGTGAGTTCTAAATTAGCTAAACGAGCTTACAGAATATTGCAGTATCCAGATGAAACAACCAGGGTGATTTTAGGTATGTAAATGTAATGACTTGCCTTGGAATTTGGCCAAAACACCATGGACAGAGTACTAGCCGTGCTCTTACAAAAGAAACTTCAGTTTCTTTTGTAACCACTACAGTAGTATACTTCTTGCTTCAGAAGGATTTTTAAATTAAAGATGATTGGATTAAAGATGATTGAAGGAATGTTTTTCAGGTTTTTGAAAATTCATCTCAAAATAAAACCATAAATATTCTGAGTAGAAGCCACATGATTTTTCTCAGAAATGTTTTGATCAATGATAAAAATGGGGAAGAAAGTGAGGTTTTGGTTGAGCTTTTTTAATCCAGAAAGAAAAAAACATGTCAAACTATATTTTTGATTTAAAAATAAGTAAAGGGCAGTTTGACAACAGAAGTTAATCTATCAGAAATAAATTTCACTGAAGAGAGAATGCCATGTCCAAGAGGGTGATTCAGTTTGTAAGTGACTGTTTCATCCATTGGCAGTGCCTTTGTCCCGTGACTACAAAAGAAGGCAGGGCTTCATTCATCTTATTCGTATTAGCTACCAAATTTATCTATGTCTCAGGCTGAATAATAAATTACTTCTGTATTCAATAGAGAGACATCACCCGGAGTGACTCAGTTTATCTGTTTTAGATAGTGGTCTAGAATGGGATGAATGTCCTCTAGAGATGTCTGCCTCCACCAACTTTAGAGATGACCATGTTGGACTAAGTATCAAGCTTTCAGATGACTAAAGGCAGATGAAATGAGCTTCTCCTTAAAATGACTATACTGCTAATTTAAGCATCTCACTTGGGTGTGCTCAATTAGGATAAATGAATCTGTTCCTTAGTGTGGATGTCAGGGAAATGTTCTAGCATAAGGAAAAGGCATTCTAGTACTTGAAGGAGCATGAACTTCAAGGATGTAAAACATGATAGTTACTGGGACTTGGGCACACCTTGGTCAGAAACGTTTTTACAACAGAAGAACAAAATCAAAGTCTACTGTGGGACTTAGGAGATCCAACTATAATTCTCAGGTGTGTGGATTTTTTTTTTTTAATTCCCCTCATTTCTATGTACTGTAACGTTATCATCATTTTAGATTATATATCTTCATATGAAGGCTTAACCTTTATGCCTAACTGTCCTGGTTTCAGCTGAGTTAGAGTTACTTTTCTTCCTAGTAGCTAGCATAGTGCTGTGTTTTGGATTTAGCATGAGAAGAATGCTGATAACACACTGATGTTTTAGTTGTTGCTAAGTAATGCTTAGACTAGTCAAGGACTTTCTTTTTCAGCTTCCCATGCTCTGCCAGGTGCACAAGAAGTTGGGAGGGGGCACGGCCCAAGATAGTTGATCCAAATCGACCAAAGGGCTATTCCATACCATATGACGTCATGCTCAGTATATAAACCGAGGGGAGTTAGCCGGGGGGCAGCGATCGCTGCTCGGGGACTGNCTCTTGCCCTTCCGATTCTCTCCCCCATCCCACCGGGGAGGGGGAGGGTGAGCGAGCGGCTGCGTTGTGCTTAGTTGCCGAGTGGGGCTAAACCACGACAATAACCTATACAGTGTTTTTTAACAATATTTACAATGTTGGGTTTCAGATCTCATTTTATTGACTTTTATAATCTGAACCATAGCAATGGCATAGTCAAGTGTCCTGGTTTCAGCTGGGTTAGAGTTACTTTTCTTCCTAGTAGCTGGCATAGTGCTGTGTTTTGGATTTAGTATGAGAAGAATGCTGATAACACACTGATGTTTTAGTTGTTGCTAAGTAATGCTTAGACTAGTCAAGGACTTTCTTTTTCAGCTTCCCATGCTCTGCCAGGTGCACAAGAAGTTGGGAGGGGGCACGGCCCAAGATAGTTGATCCAAATCGACCAAAGGGCTATTCCATACCATATGACGTCATGCTCAGTATATAAACCGAGGGGAGTTAGCCGGGGGGCAGCGATCGCTGCTCGGGGACTGGCTGGGTGTCGGTCGGCGGGTGGTGAGCGGTTGCATCACTTGTTTTCTTTTCCCTGGGTTTTGTTTGTCTCTCTCGTTCTCCTTTTCATTACAACAATTATTATTATTATTATTATTACTACTATTACTATTATTATTATTATTATTTTATTTCAATTATTAAACTGTTCTTATCTTAACCCGTGGGTTTTCTTACTTTTGCCCTTCCGATTCTCTCCCCCATCCCACCGGGGAGGGGAAGGGTGAGTGAGCGGCTGCGTGGTGCTTAGTTGCCGACTGGGGCTAAACCACGACATCAAGCCACCAGAATTTTATTATCTTCTGGGTGGAGAAGACAGGAGCTGTGCATGCATGTAATTTATGAAATCATCTATAGTATGATGCACTTAAGAACCTGAGCCTTTTAATAAGGTTTATACATATAAAAGACTGCTGAGGACTTTGCACACGGTTATTGTAAAACCTGATCTAAACATTCCTTCTCCTGTGTATAAACAGATAGATCTTTACTCAGAAAAGCAAACAAGCAATGACCATCATTAGCATTTATTATCAGCTGCTTTGAACTTAGCACACTCTCTTTTAAGTATGAGTTTGACTAGCTATTTGGCATTCATCTCAAGGGTCTTTTTCCAAAACATGCAATAAAAATTAAATGCGTAATAACCTTCAAAAAGACTTCTTTTTCTCATGCACATATCTTTGTCCAAAATCTTCATTTTAAAGAGAATTAAAGCCTGGATCATCCCCATGAAATACCATTCTGTAACAGCATAGTTTGAAAGTGTGCAGTGCACAGATAACCACTGTTTTAAAAAAAAAAAGAGGTTCCCACTGATGCCAAAATTTTGTAAGCATTGATTATTAAGTGAACTCAAGGTAAGTAGCCCCATCCACACTTTTTAATAATTGTCTCACTTTCTTATGAAATAGAACTTTATATTTTTTATTTCTTTCTGTTTACATTCCTCACTGTATGGTCTTCAGAAGACATTGCAAAAAATTTTACAGTAATCCAGGAAACTTTTGTCATTTTATAAATGAAGAAATGGAACACAGTTGAATTACTGAGCCAAAGTCAAAAAGGAAGTTTTTGTAACTGAAGTGGAAATTGGTATCCAATTTTCAGTACTCTGGGCTACTGTTCGGTATTCTTTGGTTTGAAATCCCTTTGATAAGAAAAAGGGTTTATTAACTACTTCTCTTTCTCTTTGTGGGTCTCAAGAAGAGAGTGAGACTCAACTCAAAATATTTTATCTTAACCGGATTCAAATCAAGCACTTTCAGATGCAGTTTATGTTTTTAATTTGGAAGGCTGGTGCATTTTTAGTCTTAGAAGAAACTATGGTAAGCCAAAAGGGGAAAGGATATGTGGTAAGCAAGAATCTTTTTATTCAAAAACTCCTGAGTCTTCATAAGTTTTAATAACAAGTGAGAAAATTAGTGATATTTGAGCTGGGATATTGGTAAAACTAACCTAGCAGGCAGACTTTTCTTCTGGGAATGTTCACTTTCCTCTTAATATGTGATGATGCATATGTGTAAGCTCTCCTTAACAAGCTGAAGATAAGCCTTTGCTAAAAATGAGTTAAGGCTTTGGTTTTTGCATGTCTTTCCAGTGTTACTGCATGGAGCAGCCTTCAAAGGCCAGTGCCTCTGAGCTGGCAGACCACTTTCTGTTGCTTTGCATGAACATAGAAACTGCCAAACCAGTTCAGTCCAATAGTCCATCATCCTAGTATCCTTTTCCTGACAGTAGCCAGTGTTAGATGCTTAGAGAAGCAGAATAAGAAACAAGATCAATGTTGCATAAACTTTCCCGGCTTTTGGCATTAATTATTTTAAGGACTTCCTGAACTAAGACGTTTTGTGCAGTCCATCCTGTTAAATAGGAGCTCCTCTCCATCAGTATGAGGAATCCTGTTTTGAATCCATTGGCTTTTCTGAACTGTGTTAACGACTTTCACATTTTAATACTTCTAGTGCAAAAAATGTATTTCCATTTGTTCACCTTTTTTAACCTGCTGCCTGATTATCTGATGCAGTGACTGCTGTTTCTTCATTCTTCAAAACTTTCTAGCACTATCTCATACACCACAGATGTTGTCTCTTATCCAGAGATTTATACATTGTTTATAGAATTAGTTTCCAGACTCCTCTAATTCCACAAAACCAGAGAAACCTAGAGCTCTTCAAAATTTAATTTTCAATTCTGCTGAAACTGTTAGTTGTGATTCAAGAAAAACAAAGTGATTTCTCCATAGTTTTTGACTGGGAAGACTGTTGTCATATTCACCTCTGCTTTTAGGAAGAAAGCAAAATTTATCTGAATCTGCCAGAAACGGTGGAGGAAGTAAAGCAAAGCTGCTGCAAAGGCAGCGCGGGAACTCAAGTGCCCCAGCCCAGCTGGAGGGAAGTTTGTCAAATTTTGCCTTCTGCCAGAAACTCAGTTTCTGCTGGAAATGGGAATTGACAAGAGCTTTTCAGCTGGTGGTTGGCAGCTGACAGCTACTTCTGAAACAGATTTTTCCCTCTTCCCTGGAAATACCTCCACAAGGTATTTCTCACTTGTGAATTTTCCTTACAATATGGAGCTTTTCCTTTTCCCTTTCCCTTTCCCTTTCCTTTTCCCTTTCCCTTTCCCTTTCCTTTCTTTTTCCCCCTCAAAGACTTTCTATCTTTCTTGTCTCCCAGCTGTAAGCTCTGGTAAGTCCTGAATGGAGAAGCCTTAGTGCAGAATTTCTATCAATTGTATTTTAGGCCATCATTTGTCAAGTTCAATTTTAAAGTGCCAAGTGATGGGTATTTGTTTAATGACATTTCTTTTCCCAGAGTGTCTTTGGTGATTTTCTTTCAAGCTCACTTTCATCCTTCCCTTCTAATTAAGACCTTTTGAGAGGAATATAAAAATTAAACTTCCACTGATACCTCATTCTTTGTGAACCTTGCTGCCAAGGCTCACTGCCTTTACATAAAATGGGATTCTCCTCTGAGTGTACAAATTAATATATGAGATTCATTTTTATTTCCTTTCTTGCGCTACTTCTAGATGTCTAGCTACCTTCAAACAGTACCAGTCTATTAAAATAGACTCAATGACAAGTTCTTGGACTTGACTAACTTTATAGATTGTTCCTGCAAAAATTAACAACTCTCATTATACTGGCTAATTACCTAAGTCTTGCTGTGTATTTTCTTATCATGATCTAATGTCTTACATAACTTAATGTGCTAATTTTTCTGGTTGATATTTATCTCAAAGACTGTAGAATTTGAAGACTGCCTCTCTCATGTATTGTTAGAAGAAAGAGGAGGGAGGAAAAAAAGGCCTAAAGGCTAAGCTAAAGTCCTAGGTACACCTATGCAAACCCACTGAGCCTGGTTCTCAGTCAATACCAATCTTTCTTCCATCAGATTAAGTTGATTTGTTGCAGAGATGAAGGCTGCACTAGGTGAGTTAAATTCATTGAAGACATGCCGTATCTGCTGTCCTAGTGTGAGTTAAGGCAAGGTCAGATCTAGGTTTGGGTGTAAGGAAGAGCACAAAAGGATTATATCCCATGCAGTACTTGCCTCCAGGCATTCAGCAGACTTTCTTGTTTTTCCTGAGGAGGATAGTGAAGCAAAGAGTTTTTACATCAGACAAGAGCATAGGTAGGGGTTGCACATATTTTTTGCCTTTTTACAACACCAGAATAACATCAAGGGACCTCTAATAGATATTCAAAGAGGGTTTATTATGTTCAAATTAAAACCTGAGCAACACCTTTGTAAAAAGGTTTATGACCTTGCACGTTGAACAGGGTTGAAGGGGGCAACTGGCTTCTGAAGTCAGCAGAAGAGTCTCATAGTCCTTGCAGAGGGTAAGAGGTCACCATATTTACACAGTTCCCTTTGAAAAAGACTTTTGTTCTCTAATGTGTCAGTATTGCAAACAAAATTTCAGGAATACGGTCTAATTTCTAGATCAAAGAAGTATGCAAAAGTTTAGATTCAGATCTGAAGAGTTTTAGGTGTACAATATATTAATATTTTGCTGAATTCTTCGGGATATTTTCACTGTCAATAAGTTCTTCCAGTGTTATTTTCTTAATGATAACAGGTGTTGCTCATATACTGCCTACTCAGTGAATGCTCTTCTCTTGAGATCTCCAGTTGGCCCATGCACTTATCAGTCGGCATTTTCAATAGGAAATTATAACTTGGGGCCAAATTAACTTGTCTCCAGGAGCTGTGCTGTTATTGAGTTATTAGATATAATAGCACCATTAATGAGAGCCCTTGCTGAATGCTGTGTTGTGTGAGGTTTATGTTATGGTCTGATTTGAAAAGTTACCAAATGCTTGTGATAAGGTTGCAAGCTATATAGCATCACATGGGAAAACATTCTTGTTTGGATCTAAGCATGTTTTTGATTATATGAATTCTGAGTTCTGGACCACTTTCCACACCATCTGCAGCCAATCTGCATAGCCTGGGAAATTCAATCAGACATCTTGCCCATCTGTAAAACCAGAACTGCTCCGTTATTGTTTCACCCTAATTAATGGGGTTTATTTCATTTGCTTCTTTGTTTACTGCTAGCCCTGCTCTCTAAATCCCATTAGGAAGAGTACAGACTAGTTTCAGCACCTGATTAAAACACTTCTAGAAGTATTATCTAAATTATCTAAAAAAAAAAAGTATTTTACTTGCTAAATTAAATACGTCAAATCAGGGGAACATGGCAGGTATGGGAATGCATATGTTTTGTAGTTCCAGTCTTAAATCAGTAACTGTTTCCAAAATCTCTTTTTAACTTACTACAAATTGGTATTCTGTGTAGTTCTAGGAAATTAGATAATGTTGTTCTAAACAGGTACATTAAAATCAGGCAGGGGATAGTAGAAGGCTAGAGAACCACTGCCTGATTTGAAAGGAAAAAAAAGATTTGGGGCTCACGCTGCTGATTTGTAGCAACTAAATACAAAAGACAAAGCTATTCAATCTGTTTGTCTGAGATAATCCACATTTTCTAGGCTGTGCATTTTTATTAAGAATAGCAAAGATGCAGGAGGAAAAGTGAGAAGATGGACTTCAGACATTTCTATTACCACGTCCCAAAACTGCTTTGAGAGACCCGAGCTTGCTCAAAAGCACCATTTGTTTTCTGAAATGCTGCACAAACAGAATCAAAACCCAGCTGCTGCTAGGCTAATAAAAACTATGTTAATCAAATAACAGAAAATGTTAAAAGAAAACCCCAAAACATGTGCTTTGTCCTTTGGTTTGGATTGCAGCTATAAAGTGGTTGCCAGTTACAAACAATTTCCATTTCTAATGAAAGCTCAGTTTCCCCTCTTCATTTTTCAATGCTTAGACTGAAAACAATCCTGGTTGAGATCTTTTGTAGGACTACTAAATAAATAGATTTGTAAAACTAGAGGAAAATCCCTTCAGCTATTTTAGAATCATAAAATCCCCCCCCCCACGCACACACCTCTCTAGCCCTTGATGATCTTGAAAGCTTGTGGTTGAGGGGATACAATCTCTGGAGAGAGCAGGTCAGGTGTGGGCAGCTGATTTTTAAGAAGTGTTTTATGCAGGGATTTCATTATACCCACATAAAGCCAGAGAAAATCCTTTCCTAGGTCAGGCATCTGACCTAGGGTTACAGGATGTGATTATTTTTGTGCTTTTCCAGATAAAGGCACTGCTTAAGCATCTGTAGCTTTGGAAAGGGCCCTCGGGGATGGGCAGCAGGCAAAGGCTGCCTGTGACGCAAGACCAGCACCTTCTTGCTGTGACTCTGTGTGCTCCACCTTAGCCAGACATAGAAAATTGGGATTTTAAGTATGAGAGAGAGACTGCAGCGCATTTCCCAGCACAAGTGCATACACCCACTCTTGCTTTACAGGCTTGTTTCTTAACTAAGCCCCATATTGTGGCTTCTGCAGAGCAAAATCTTTAAAGCAAAAGATGAATGGGTCTAATACAGATTTTTACTGAGTCCAAAAAAATAAATATTGTTTTAACAAGCTCTTTTTTGGACTCTCAGCTCCTTAGGGCAGTTATTCCCCCTTATGAATGTCTGGAAATTGCTGAGCGCTTTGTGGTCACTACCATCAACAACTAATGAATAAAAATGATGGTGATTATATCACAAGAACCAGAACTCTGAAAAGATTTAATCACAACAGTGTAACAGATTAATTAGAATGTCCAAAAAACAGAAACAATGCATCTGATTTTGAGATGCTTGAGTGGGAATTTTTACAAGTGTACAGAGAATTTTAATAACACGGAAAATCAATTATATTTGTAAGAGGTATAATAATCATAAATACATAGTAAATGTTAATGCCAACTCTGATATAATGCCTTGCGTCAGTAGATCTGAAAGCACTTTAAAAAGGAAGTATTCATTAGCATCATAATGAAAACCAAATTAGTTTTGCTAATTTGTATTATATGCAGGGCTGTATGATCAGGGTAGAAAAGCAGGCAGATAGTTGTGTGTGCAGGTGAGTCAGTAATTTAACGTATTTTTTGGGGTGTAG
>VYZW01054280.1:158467-289869 GCA_013401315.1 Balaeniceps rex | reverse complement strand
GGCCTCGAAAGGTCCCTTCCCACCCAAACCATTCTATGACCTGTGGCACTCAAGGCTCTGGGCTCATCTTACATGTGCGTTAAGCAAATAACAGTGACCAGAAGATGCTTTTGGTGATCACAACGTGCCACAAACCATTGGAAGGTGCTTCCTAGCCCCAAAGCTGCGAGTCTAAGTGTAGATCAAAAGCATCCCCAGCCCTCCACGGTGGTTTGCTACCAGTACTTGTTGGGCCAGCTGCCTTCCAGCGAGCCGGCACTCGGTGAGAACATGAGGCCCCGTGGAGATGACGAAGCCAAGCCGAACAAGGGTACGTTATTTTGTCTCTACAGTAAGGAAAGTGTGGGGAGCCCCAGGCAGACAGCCTGGAGGGATTCAGCTGACCCTCTCGTGCAGCGAGGGTGGATCTGGAAGCTTTGCTCTGGTGCGGCGAAGTGTTTGTGTATTCAGACATCGCGTCGCAGGCTTGTCAAAGAGGCACGTTTGCCTCTTGTCGACAAGTCAAGCTCATGAGGGCATCATAGTACGCTTGCTCCGGGTGACCGTACCCAGGCGCTGCCCTGATCTGCAGACAGCTGCTTGCTGCGTGGAAGTTCTTGTGCTACAAACCCTACAAAGAGTGTTTTCCTCTGCAAACCCAATCTCTGCTGGAGTTTTGAGTGCATTTGAGGCTGGCGAGGTGCTTGTGAAAGTAGCAGTGTTCCACCTGCAGCCTCTGCGGTCTCCTTACCTTCCCAGGAAGATCTTGCCCTGCTCCAAAAAGGAGCCCTCTGCAAGCGGTCAATGTAGCAAGACCGGCGGGGTGTGACTTTGACAATAAGCTTGGTGTTAATGATGTTCAGCAAAACGAGGAGTTAATTAGCCGCTGTATCGTTTCTGTGCTGCGCTTGGGACTGGCACATCCTCTCCTTGATAACGGCAGGGAACTGCCTCCTCTTGGAGACCAAAGCCTGCCTTCCGCGCCGGCCTTGGCCGTGCTTTGCAGAGGCCAGCGGTGTTGCTCCGCAAGATGCTCTCGAGATTTTTGGGGGACGGGTTTGGCCACGCTCGTGCGTGTTGAACTGAGTTTGGGACAGACCCAGGGAAAGGCTGTGGAGCTGATCGAAAGGGAAGAGCAGCTCTCCCACCAGGTGAGATCAGAAGAGACTGGCTTGTTTAATTTGGCAAAGCAAAGACTGGGAGGCCGTGACTGGTTGCAGTGAAAGAACCGGGGGAAGGTTGGGAGAAGATGAGGGGGGAAAAAGGCGGAAAATTTGGACACAGGGGAAGAAAGAAGGATCTCTGTTTCATCAAGTACCTAGCGTAGCCTCCCAAGAGGAGGAAAAGGGGCTAGAAAACAAAACTGCTTTTAGGATGGAGCTTGCTACACTGGATAAAAGAATCCCCTTACAGGGATTGTGTTTCTGGCAGTAGTTTTCCAGCAGACTGCCGAGGATCTCGCTGTATTATCAAGCCTGAAGGCTATAAATTGTGAGGGCCTAAACCACTGCAGAGCAGCTTACAGCTACATGAATTCATTTATCAGGACTTTACACATTTAGGATTCAGATTTCCAGCAGCTCTTCAGAGCTCGGAAGGATATAAACAGGCTCTTAGGTTTTGTCCAACACTTTAAAGGCTGAGATTTTGCTGTGGCCGAGTGCCGTCACGGGTTGTGCTCTTCAGGGCAGCGCTAACTGGAGACTTGCGGCAAATCTGCGGGGCTCGGTGAGCTGAGCTCTGGGGGGAACCTAATCCTGGACTGCAATTGCATCTTCCCCTCAACCACCTTGACGTGCGCCCATTCTACCTCTCCCCTTCCCGACGCACTTCGGATTGCAATCCCTTTGCAGGTGAGGAGCTTTGGCAGGTAAGGAAAAAGGGGCAACGCAGAGCAAAGTGGTCGGGGTTTGCGAACGGCGTCAGTCGCAAGGCTGGGAGTCCTGGCTCCAACTTGTGGTAATCCCTCCCCCAAGCACGACCAACCAGATTTTTCCTTTGCATCCTACATCTGAAACCTGGAGACCATTTCTGTCTGCAGGCTGCTCAGCAGAACGAGGTTCAGCTCTTCTGCGAGCAAAACAACGGGCGAAGCTGCCTATGCCCTCCTTCCCTACGTAAGGCAGGCGGAAAAAAATCCAGCCCGTGTTGCGCACGCTCAATCTAGAGAGGCCACGCTGGCTACGGTGCCAACGCTGGCGTTGCTTCAAAGCGTACGGCCTCCCACCGGGGTGCTGCCAGCCTCTGGCCCTGCTGGGATTGGCGTGGGATGGGTCGGTTGGAGGACGCCTACATGACTGGCACCCTTCCTGCACCTCTCCCATGCCGAGCCCTGGCAGGGTCACCCACCCTGGGAAGGGTGCAAACGGGATGGGGCTCTTGTACGGCAACTGCGTGGTCCATGCAATGCAGATGAGTCTTAACGAGCTGCCCCAGAGCCCTTGCTCATCCAGGGAGGGATAGCAAGAGGGGGGCAATGTTATGTCTAGAGGTCCTCAGCTGTCCCTCCGTGTCCAGCCTGCATCTACCCCAGCCTGATGCTGCTCTGCTGCCTCGTTCTTCTCGCTGACCCAAGGGAGCTGAGCCCGGACAGCCTGAAAAATGCAGGGCAGCTGCGGATGCCCTCGGAAAGGCACCCGGCTGCTGCTGAGTGAAGAAGGAGAGGAAACAGATGCAGGCGAACAGCACAGCCTGGGGAAAACACGCTAAAAAATAAATCAAAAGAAACAAGGGGAGCAGGGAGAAAAATAGTGATGAAAGTTTAAATAGCGCATCTTTTTCTCGGTCCTATTTGTCTTGTGGCACTTCAGCGTGTGCGTCTGAGTGGGAGGGTGGGTGGGTGGGTGGCCAGCAATGATGCCTCCTCTCCATCCCAAGCGGATGCAGAGCTGTGCTGCCCTGGTGGCAGCTCAGCACCCAAAGCAACCTGCACCCCAGTTTCCCTCCTGTCCGTCTGTCTGTGCAGCTGAGTGTGATGCAGGGACCCTCCTCACATTAGCAGTTTGTTTCCCCATGAGCTTCTTAATATTTCCTAAAACCTTCCTCTCGCCCGCAATGATTTCTCTCTCTCTCCACCCAGCCACTGAAAGACCCACGCTTTCTAGACTTCTTTGGGTCAGCAGGCTGGATTTCTCCGGCGGAACGGTGTCCTGCTGGAGAATCCGGGTTCCTCAAACCCAGAAGAGCTTTGCAGAGGTGGCTTCGTCGAATTGCAGCAAAGCTCTGCCTGAACCCGCCGGCTCAGCTCTACCTTCCCACTCTCTGCCCAGGAGGGGCTGATCTTCCCCCACCAAATCCCTCTCCAGTTCACGTGGAGGACCATCACTGTGATACTCTTCGCTTTTTTTCAAGCTGAGGGGGGGTTTGATCCCCAAATTCTTTCCTAGAGAGTGTTTTAAATATTTGATTTTCATGTCGGATTGGAATGAAACCAAAGTTCTGAAATCCTTTGTGAGAGCCGGCTCGGGGCAGCACCCATTTTTGGAGAAAACGCGAGCAGACCTGACACAGGATAAGTGAGCATTTGTGTTCTGCTGAAAAGCCTTTCGTATGAGGGGGGGAAAAAAAAAAACAACCCACTTTTGGCAAACCCCTCCAAGCATTAATAAAGAGCCAGATGCTGTGCGTGCAGGCAGACAGGTAGCTGGCTGGGTATTGATTGTTTACTCGAAATATTCTCTCCGCAAAGAGTAAGAAACTTAAAATTTCCTCTTCCAGTTGAAAGGAAAATACAACCCCAACAAATCCATTGCGCTTGCCAGGTCCTCATTCGATTCTCCCAATCAAGTCGGTGGTTGGATGGGTCGTGTCAACGGCTACTGCCAAGCCCTAATTGGGGTCCTGGAGTCTTCGGAGGGAGCTGTTTTGCTTTGCTTGTGTCTACGATAACTTGCCCTGGCTCTCCGTAAACCGAAGGGTATTGCCGACAATTAAGGAGAGGGGCGGACGCGTGACCCGCGGCAATCGTGAGTAATGGCTCCAATTCCGCCTGTCAGGGGATGGAGGAAGGTCAGGGTAAAGCTTCCCAGACGCGTCGGGAGGGACGGGATAGGAACGGAGGAAAAATTATCTGCCCGACTGGCCTTGTCACCACTGGAATAACGCAATTCGTTAATAGGATCCCCGTGTATCTCAAAAAGGGGAAACTGAGGCACAGATAGACTACGTGGTCTGCTTAACTGGAAGTGAAGTCACCCCGAATCCCAGGCTTTCCCAGCTGGGTCGGCCCCGTGTCCGCTTCGTGTGGGATGCCCAAACCGCAGCCCTCCCTCCGGACTCCGCAGTCACCTTCAGCAACCCTACTAGAGTTTAAGACGCCTTTGGGGGTGACGCTAAAACCAAACAGCACAGCCTGGCGTTAACGTGTCTCAGAGCCAAAAACCACCGCTCGGCGGTGCAAGAAGGAGCAGGGACCTGGTGGGTCAAGTCCCCAAGGCCACGGGCACCAGGGAAGAGCCGTCCTGCAGAAGGGTCCTCCAAGCACATCCCTCTCTACTGCAGCCACAACCCCCCCAAAAGAGAAATACAAAGGGCTACAGCAAAAGACGGTGGCATAGCCTGCCTCCCCCCAACTGCAGGACATGCCCGAACCTTCTCCTGAGAGAGGGGATAGGCAGGAAAATCGTTATCTACCCAATGTAGGCCAGCACCCCCTGTTGCCTCCTCCTCCCCCTGCACGCACGGCTCCGGGGTGCAGACTGACAGATCAGAGAATGCAGGCGAAAAACGGAATTCATTAGTTTTCCTGTACGTCAGATATTTTCAAATTGTTTAAAAAAAAAAAAAAGAGGAGGATTGTTACTGTTCATTAAAAACAAAAGAAAGAAAAAAGGGAAGAAAGTACGCTCTGGAGCAAACCCCGGGAGCTGGCCCCCTCCTTCAGCCAGCTGCTGCTGGTGGGAGCCGCTCTTAGATCTCACCTTCTGCAGGATGGGATGGGAGAAATCCTGCCTGCTCTGGCGAGGTTCAAAGGCTCCGAGCCTCATCCGAGCCCCGTCGGAGCCGCGTTGCCCGCGTCTCACCCGCACATGGGGTGCTTGCCTATTACCGAGCGCAGGGCTCAGCTGCAGAGCGCTGGGTCCCCGCCGCGCTCTGCGCAAATCTACGGCACTCAAGCAAATCGGAAATAAATGCCCGCTGTTGCGATCGTCCTGGTGCGCTCGCTGGGCACGCGTCCCCAGCGCCCGGGTGCTGTTGGTCCTGTAGAAACCAGGAGGTACCATGAGAAGTCTGTGATGCAGAGCACAGCTGGAAGAAATGGGAGACTGGGACTCAATGGTTGAGATTAGGGGCTCCATTATCTGCGTCCACCCTGAGGCTGCAAGTGCCTTGACCACCGTTGGCCAACACCTCTTCTGCTCGTTAGCCACAGGCGTGCACTAGCCTAATGGCAAGTGCTGAGCCCTTACAGGGACAGGAGACCCAGCAGAGCTGAATCCTGCGTTTCCCTTCAGGTGGGCTTTGCTGGCAGCCCGGTGCACCAGCAAAGCAACAAATGGGTAAGGTAACGAGCTGAAAGGGACTCATCCCTCTCCCTGGTACGGAGGCATCGCCTCCCACTGCTCGGCACCAGGAAAAACTCCCCATCTCAGCCTACGTCTAGGAAAGGCAGCGGGTGGGAGATCCCCCGGGGATGGGCACAGCCCTTCCCCGCTCCCTGCGGGGCGAGGATAGCAAGGGGAGGTTTGTTCTTCGAGCCTTGCTGCATCTCCAGCCTCAATCCTCTGGGCTCCTGCCTGCTTTTCAGAGGGAAAAAAATAAAAAGGCGCTTGTGTTTCCAGCTCAGTAGCTAATTTTCACTGTCGTGGCCCCGGTGCTGACGCAATCGCTCGGTCCCAGAGGCTCCCAGAGGCTCCAGGTGGCATTTCTCAGCCTTGCCCAGCTGGGATTCGCAGGTACCTGGTTTCAGCCGGCTGAGCTGGCCTCGGGTGATGGAGAGGAGCCCTGCCTGCTCCCACCGACACCGGCCACTCTGTCGCTTGATAGAGAAATCACAGGCGTGCCTTGTCATGCAATTTGGAGAGTTTTTTTTTTTTTCTACTTTGGGTCTGGGAAGATTGATTTTATTATTATTATTGTTTTTAAAGGTGAAAAGATGCTTTTTCTTTTTCTTGAAGGCCACAGCTTTATCCCATGCTCCCCTTTGAACCATGCCCACCCCCCAAAGCTGTTGGCTATTACTGCTTTTCTCAGCTCCGACCCAGGACTGGAGAAGGAGGTGGAAAGCCTGGATCTGGCTGCTGGGATTTGTCACCGAGGAAGCTGGGAACAGGAGCGGGGTGAGAAAAGACACAACCTTGGGCCAGGCTGGGAAAAATCCCCCCCGGCACTGCCCGTGCCTAGGACGGGAGCTGTTACTGCTGTTTCACGGACGCACGACGCCGGTTCAGTTGTTCCTGTGGTTTCTCCCTCCCCGCTGTCCCCGGCTGTTTGCGCAGCAAGCGGAGCGAACTGAAGGAAAGGACGAAGGTGTTGCACCCCCGTTAACTTTGGGTGGCTAGGAAGGGTAGCCTGCAGGATTTTAGGCTGTTGCCTGCGCCAAGAAGGCAGCGCTGCCCACGCTGCTCTCCGTGCGCACGTTGGTTAGACCTGGGCAAGCTCCTATCTCGCCTTTGTAGCAATGACAAGAAGATCTCGACTCAACCATCTGTACCTGGGCACAGATGCTTGCTCCCAAACGCTGAGCGCCTGACTGAGCACAGATTGAGTTTGGAGGGATGGAGAGGCTTCCAGGACCTTAAAGCGTGGCTGGCTGTGATGGAGACGGGCTAACGCAGGACCAGATGAGGAGAGATGGACGCAGGGTGTTGCCCACAGCTCATCTCTACACCATGGCTGTTGGAAACAAAGTACAGCCGTGTCTGATCTATCCCTTTCCAGCACCTATCGGCCCAGGCCAGGGCCATGCTCCCGTTGGCAGGTCAGCAACTGGAAGTCCTTGGAGATCCCTCCTTCCCAGGATGGAACGGGCTGCGCATCGCATTCACCGACGCTCTTTCCAGCCTCCGTCAGGGGAGATTCCCGCTCAGATCCCTGGCCCTGCTGCTGCGGAGGAATCCACGGCAGCTCACGCCAGGGAGACCCACCGGGGAGATGGAAATACGGTGCTTAGCAGTTGCCTTGTGGTAGCACCGAGACAAGGACGACACGCACAGGGGTTAGCTGGGAGCGGAGAGCTTTGATCTGGGTACCAGCCGAATCCTCCCGGCTGTAAGACGCCATCAGAAATAATAAATGAAGGCCTTAGAAAGGACTAATCCCCTGCCATGTCCCAGATCTGTCAGCGCTATTCTTCACTCCCGTCTCCCCAGCACTGCGGCCACGCAAAGCAGCTGGACTCAAACCCACCGTGGCATCCAGCACGGGGGCTCTAAGCAGGTTAGAAGACATTTCTTGCCTGACACGACTGACCCGAGTCTCTTACGCAGCCTCTCCCACCCCAATCCTCCCGCTGCCGTGCCGGAGAAAGTCCTAATCCCACTCCCACCTGCGGGACAGCAGGACTCCTGCGGCACGCCGTGCTTAACCGGCCGCTAAGTCAGCCCTGTCGCGCCTTTCCTGGTGCAAAAGTGTGATTGCAGCCAGACGTTCTGCTCCAGCAAACAAGAAACAACCCCCCCAGCTATATTTTAAGTGCTGTGCACAGCTCCGCATTTAAAAATCAAACAAGCCGACCCACCGACGATGTTATCTAGAGGATGGGTCCCACGCAGGGTTTGCCGAATGCCAGGGACGTGCGTCCCTGAGTTGCAGAGGTCACGGGCTCTGCAGAGCTTCCTTCCGCCACGGCAGCAATAAGGGCCGAGCAAATCGTTACGGATGAATCCGGCAACCATCAGGCGGGGTTTGATCAATGTGCTGCAATGCCTTATCTCCCACGCTGGCCGGGGCCAGATGTTTCGAAGGAAACCAAACCCAGCCCTTCCAGGACGGAGCACGATCAATCACAATGTTCCCAGCATTGACACATGTCTGGGCCTGCTCCGAATCCGCTTATCAGGCAGCGGCACAGCTCAATCGCACGCTGTACGGAAAAGGTTCAGCCTCGCGGACGCAAACTTTGAACGCCCTTTGTCTGCCCTCCCGTCCCGCAGCCTTTCCCGAGATTGTTCATCCTTGCATAAACCGTTACCAGATCCCTTTTTTAAGATAAATTACCCAAGTCTTTAAACCTCTGTCCAGAGGGAATTCCCCCGGGCTGCCGTTCACTCTCAGGTCCCCGCTTTGAAGGTATCCCCGCAGAGCCAGACCATACACCTTGCCCTGGTAGCCTGCAAATTGCGTAGTCGTAGAAAAATTGGGTTGCGATGGCAGGAATCCTTCCTGGTGCCTGCTTAAAGCCAGGACGGAAGGATCCTGAAAATAAGGGCTTTGGTTTTGCTACGTCTCGGTGGTTTTGCAAGGGGTTTTCTCTGAGAGGAGCACAAAGATACAGGTGTCACCCCATCCTTAGGGACAGGGGCGCACGTGCAGCTTAAACCCCCCCAAAAAACCCCAAATGGGAGGTTTTAAGGGAAATAAAAGGGTGAAAAAGCAACGGGTAGGTTCCCCGGGCTTCAGCCCTCCAAAAACGGTGACAACCTTAATAGAAATGATTGGGTTTGTGGGAGAAGACCAGATGAAAGGAAGCCAGCGAAGAGCAAAGGGACTGGAGTACGTGGGGAGAAAGAGCTGAGCTAATTGCCCCCTCCCTGCCGCACGCCGTCTCCTCCCAGCCGGGTCCTGACACTCTCGGAAGAAAACGGTACGTTACGGTGTCCTACCACCCCCCGATAAATTGATTTCCAAAGATGCTTTGATAAATGAGCAGTTTACAGCTTGGCAACCGTTAATAGTAAAATAGCGAGGTGCAAGAGGTGCTCGTAGGCTCGCTGGGGAGGGGATGTGTAATTCGTCAGGTACCGGACACGGCATTTCCTTCCTTCGCTGTTACTTTTGGGGACGTACTACCTAGGGCTGCTCCAAAATCTGCTCCCAACTGTTTTATTTTTCTAAATAGGATATTGATTTTTTTTTTTTTTTGGGCTGATGAAGTGTTTCAGGGAAAACGTCCGCTTCGGTGGAATTTTATTCTTTTTTAATTAAGGACTCAACAGCAAAAAGGCAACGACACGTCAACAGGGGAAACGTTTCGGCCAGGGACTCTCGTTCCTCTCGGAGGGCGAGGGTGATGGTGCATCCGAGCAGGTTTGGCCTGACCTGGGAAACGAGGCGAGGAAAGAGAAGGGGAGCGAGCGCACGGTGTCTGAATGACAACTCCCATGAGTTACTGCGGCAGAAATAGTTGCGTTTCCTTCTGGTTTTTTTGGTTCATTTTTCTTTTCTTGCAGTTCCAGATATTCTTCCTCCATCTAACATCTCTGAAACATTATGGGCTGGAAAGCAGCAACTCCCCTAAGTCTGTTCTCCTCCCTAGACCGGAGACGTGACTATTTATCCCGATACCTCCCACACAAAGCAACGCAGCCAGGACCGCGCTAACTACATCTCAACTCCCACCATACGAGGTATCTGCTCAGCGAGCCCGTGCTCGGTTTTGTCACAGGTCCGAGCAGGAACGACCCCCGTCAGCCACGGCACAGAAGTCTCGGAGGACACAGAACGAGCTGGGAGGCGATAATATTTTCGTTAACGGCGCATCGGCTTTTCATTCCTTGCGGGGGGGACACCCTTTTTGAGGGGCTCTACCAGACCTTTCACGTTATTCCCGCTATCCAAAAACACTGAGTGCATGAGGAGCTCTCATTCAGTTTGACCCCCAAATGGATCCCAAACGCAGTAATAAAAGCATATAATAAAGGCGTAAATGCTAACAGAAAAATAAACACAAGCGCGGGAGCCCTGGCCCACGTCGGAGCCCCAGGGCAATGCTCACGGGACGCTACAGCCCCCCGACCCCGAGCTGGTTTGGATCTCTTCCCGATACAGCCAAAGACAGCACGAGCTGTAGGTGCTGCCCGGCCAACCTCACCACAGCTATTTTTTCTGCTGGCGGAGGCTGCTCCGCACAGAGCCGGAGGGGTCGGGATGCATTCCCAGACCCCTGGCAGTCGGACATCCCCGGCGCACGCTGCTCCCGTGGGACGGGACGCAAGCTGTCCCATCACGGCATCGCCGCGAGGAGGGCTGGACCTGCCTCCCGCCGCAGCGGGGAGGCCACTTAAAATGCTCGGCACGTCCCATCGGCACCAACTTACGGCCGGACACGTGCCGAGGGCTGCCGGGAGCCCGCGCGTTACACTGCAATAGCTCTTGCGTGGTGGAAGATGGATTTCCCCGGCAGGGCGTACAGATAGAGATGCTACCGACATTACCAAAAGCATCCATCAAAGTCCCCCTCTTGCCTTCTGAGGTTTTAATCACTCGGGTCCTGGCTGCCGTCGGATGACCGGGAGAAAGGAAAGGGAAAGGGAAGAGAGAGATGAGAAGGCACAAAGTCAGTTTGTCCGAGGGGCAGCAGCCGGGGGAAGGTGGCGGGGAGGGTGTGCAGGGTTTCGTTGCTGCCCTGCGGCTGAAGGGGGAAGGCAGGAGAGAAGCTCAGGCTGCGCTGAACGGGAAGGGAATGGAATTCAGGACAGTTTTGTTGAACAAGAAATGCTGAGTTAGCACAAAAGGGGACGTTCGGAAGATGTCAAAACAAGACGGTTTGGGTTTTCCCATGCCTAACCTCCCATTTCGGAAAGGCTCACGTGAAATGTGTGGACGCTTTCAGGAACACAAATCCCTCTGCTTTCCCTTTCCGAAACGCTTTGCCGGCTTTGACTCGCACAACAAATAACTCCCGGTGAACTTGTGGGCGATGGAAAAAAAAAATCAGCCAGCTCTGGACCCAAAGAGGGCTGTGCTGGAAAGCCACTGGCTCCGTCACTTTATGAGCTCTCATTTTGCGACTAGCTGTGCCTTGATGAGCAGAGAGACAGGCAGGGCATGTTGGCCCGGGGGCAGCGGGTTAAATGGTGGAGAGCGAGCAAGAAGAGGCAGAAAGCTGGGAAAAAGGGGACCCAAGCGGTGGCTGGTGGGGAAACTGGCTGGGAACGATGAGGTCCTGCCTGGTGCGTGGGCTCGGGAGGCAGGGGAGCGATGCAAAGCTCCTTCCTTCGCTCCCCACTCGTCCCCGTACCACCGCACTGCCACGAGCAGGCGGTTCCCAGCCCTGCCCCTGAACCCCCTCCGTTATTAACGACAGCCCGACGGTGCAATTTAGCAAGCCTAATAATTAACCGCAAAAAATCCCGAGGTTCAAAAGCAAAGAGGCCGCTCCGAGGTGGATGAGGGCGGGCTGGGGAGGGAAGAGACGGCGGGAGCCGAGTCCTACCTGCTGCAAGAAGGGAGACCCAAAGCCTGGCTTGTCCCCACGGGACCAGCCCACCCCGGCGGCAGCAGATTTAGGGGCAGCATCGCAAAACAGCCCCGTAGACGCAAGCAGGGGCCCCACGCGAATGCCCAGCGAGCTCCTCGGCTGGAGCGACGGGCAGAGCTCCCTTCTGCACAGCCTGCTCCCACGGAGCCCGCAGCATCTCGCCGCTCAGCGCCGGCCTCCCAGCAAACTTTTCTCCTTCGCTTTCGAAGCGTTGGAGGCAAGGACGGCACATCGGGGGAACTCCCAGCCCCCAGGCACTCGCCAATCATCCCTGAGACACTCCCGCTGATTATTTTTATCCTTCGCGAGTCGTGTGGCATACAGGAGGTGCGGAAAATGGGACATTCTCACCATCTCTCTGTCTCCGGCGTAGGCTAACGGTCGCTGTAAATTGCCGCGTCGTGTCAGGGGATCACCGCTTGTAATGAGGCTGTGTCGGAGGGGCTGAGATTTCTGATGGGCTCCACGCCGTCCATGCTGCTTCCTCCCACACTTTGCTGCTCCAGGGGGGAATTTGGGGGTGTTTTTCCGGTGAGTGAGGGTTTTCCTTCCCCTCCTGCCCACCCTTATCCCACTAGTGGCTTGCGGGACGCCGGTGGGAGGGAAGCAGGGGTCTCCATCAATAGGAGATGTATGGACTAGCACAATTTTCAGGCTGGAATGCCGTTTCTTTTTTGGTCTCCAGACCACCATAACGGTCTGAAAAGTAGCCCAGGCAGAGGCAAACGATAGTTTTGGCTCTGCAGAGCACATATTCATGTTATGAAGGGGAAAAAAAAAATGTTGTCTCCCTTTCCTGCCTTGCCTAGGGAAGTGGAAAGCAGTGAAGACCACGAGATGCTTTTGCGCTTTCCCTGGGCTCATGCCTCCCATGCTGAAGATCTTTGGTCCCGACGGCTGGGAATGGCACAAAGTCCTTCAGGAGCTGGAGGGCTGTTGAGCGAAGGATGCCGGCAGTGGCGGGTTTGCCTGAGCTGGTGGTGGGAGCGAGCTGCGGATGCTCTCCGTGCACAGAGAGCCTTGCAACGCGGGCCGGGACCGCGGCGTTGCATGACCCAGATGCCCCGTCCTCGGCGGTCGCAGACCCGATGGTGCAACAGCAACGCCCGGGCACGTGCCTGCGGGAGCTGTGTCCGCGCAGGGAGGAATTCAGGTGGCGAAAATGCAAGGGGGAGGAGAAAGCCCCATTTTTCCCATCTGGTGACAAACAAACCGGCTCTTCGAGCCACTCCAAGCAGCGACAAAAGAGTTTGTTTGTTGTTTACCCACTCAGAGAGGAGATAAGGTCAGGAAATCACAGTTGGCTTGCCGCAATCCTAGAGGGGAAAGCTAAGCTAAATCTGGCAGATGAATTACTCGCTATTGACTGTTCTCCTCAATTATTACTCCATTTTGCCAGAAACCTCCAAAACACACACACAAAAATTTCCACCCAGGCCAAAACGATGCTCTCTCGCAGGTCCCACCGTTGCCTCGCCAGCGCGCAGGAGCCGCTGCGAGTCCTTGAATCAGGGCAGAGCCCAAGATCTCCCACGACCTGGCAGAGACAACCTCCTGGAGAAGCTTTTTGGGAGTGAGTTGCTGGGGTGAAGTCGGCGAGACAGGTAGGAAATCCGCAGGCAGGGCTGCCGGGACTCAGCCCAGACTGCCTCGTCACAGCTGGATGCAAAATACCATTCGCGTTGGGTTAAAATCTCGAGTAAATTGAAATCAAAGGAACATCTGCTGCTTTTTCATTAAGCTTGTGTTGACACCAGAGGAAGGGGACCATGGAAGGACAGATGGAGAGGAAGCGGTTGCGGAAGGGAAGGTGGCTTGACTCACCACGGGCTCTTGAATTGCCTGCGGGCAGGAGCCCCGTGCTGGTCCCTGGCTGGTGGCACCTGGCAGGCGCTGGGCATCACGGTTTGGCCAAAACGACCTCAAACAAGGAGGTCCCTCTGCCTCGAGCTCGGCTTCCCACCCCAGAGAGGGGTCAGGGAGCGCAGGGTACAGCTGCCCACTGGCAGGTCATCCCCTTCCCAGAAATGGGGTCTGTCGGCATTGCCAAGGGAGCTGCCTGGGGTCTCGGATCGCTTTTGAGAGAGGAAATGCCTTGCTCGGCTCCTGCAGGGCGGAAAGGGTGGGCAGCGGACATCTGCGAGCTAACTTGGCGTCACCAAATCCGTAGCGGCTGTACCGTGCCTGTCGCATCGTTTCTCACTTTTCTTACAGCCCAGATCCTAAATCCATTCGAAGAGAGGAGGAGCGGAGCCTTTCATCACGGAAAAACCAACACAATTCTAGTCCTCAGTACTGCAAAGCTTCAGAACGTGACCCTGGGATGCTCCACCAATAACAGAGGCAAAGCATTTTTATTTTCGCTAGAAATTCCCTCACTTCTTCACGCGCTCTCAAGGCTTTGGGGACCTGACACCTGATTCTGGAGTGCCTCTTGTGCATTGCAGCCGTTTCTAAGCCTCCCTGAAATGGCATTCATCCCGGTACCTCGAAGCAGCAGGTTCACAAACAAGCCCTAGCCTCAAATAAAAAGGGTTACACGCATCTGCAAACAGCCATGCTTGCATCGGGGCTCGTTTTGGGGACTGCGTGTGCAGAAAAAACCACCAAGGAGCTTTTCATTTTGGGCTGCTCAGCTCTAGGCTTGGGCACGCTCCTTCTCTTTGCCTACCAAGGACATGTCCCCGCTGCGATCGCCGATGTGGGGCTGCCTGCACGGTCCCTGCATCTCCTCACCCTGCGGTCCCCAGCGCATCCCACCCCAGACCAGCACCCCCCGGCCCACGCCGGAGCCCCGGCTGCAATACCGCCGGCGAATTCGCACCATTTGCAGCCAGACAAAGTAAGAAAAAGCCCAATCTGCACGGGAAATTTTGGACTGCTGCTGGTTTTTGGGGAGCACAACTCTGGGAGGAGCTGCGGGCAGGATTACGCTGCATGTTCAGACGAGTAGGGCTGTCCTGCGAGAGCAGGGAGACGACGGACTCACGGTCCCAGTCTCAAGACACCTAAATATTCAGACCACGCTAAGGCTGTGGCAACGGGTGCCGCTTTTACCTGCTGGGGAGATGTTAGCAGGTACCAGCTGCCATCGTAGCCCTGATATTGGTCACTAGACCCCAGCTCTCCAGGGCTAAAACAAGCACCGTGCCAGCTTACAATGCAGAAAACACACGAGCATCCTACTAAGCCTCTGCGTTTCCTCCGCACGCACAAATTGCCGCCGCAGGTCCCTCCCACACGCCGTGCCGCCCACCGGCAAGGTGTCCGGCACCCCCTCCAGCATTGCCCCGAGGTTCCCCAGGCTGTGGCTCTACCCTGGCCGTGCCAGGTCCTGCCAGCCCCTCTCTGGGGGCTTGCACGAGCTGATCGGGACCGCGGCGCGACATTGCGATTTGCCACCCCCACCTCACCCGAGTCAGTAATTGGCTTGTAATTATTTCTCCGGCGATTTCGCCTCCGACTACATCACGGTCTCGCGTTCCCAAAGAGAAAGGGACCGGCGTACCCCGACCGCTCCTCGCTGTCCTCATTTGTTCGAAAGGAGTGGCCGAGTGTCAGTGAACTCTGTAGGGATGCCCAGTGCCGCGAGCATCGCAGCAAAGCCGGGGATTAATACGCCGATTCCTCTGTCCTCCTTTGCTCTGTTCTCGCAGCCTCGCTGAACCGTACGTGTTACGGGCCCAAGCAGAAAGCAATTAGGGCTGACAATGCACTACAAAGACCGTCTGGAGATCCTAACCGGGAACGGGGTGTGCAGCAACGCGGAGAGGTCAGGAGAGCGCGAAAGGAGCGGGAATACGTGAAGGAAACATATGACTCATTACAACGGAGAAAAGGATGCTGCTGCTGCTTCTGCCCTGGCCTTATTTTTGTTACCAATTCAATTAACTCTTTGCTGTGCTGCACTAACGCAGGCTGAGGAACAGGGCAGGGAGAAAACCTTACGCAGGGATTTGGCTCTGCCACGCCTGGAGGGGGTTTGATTTCTCCTCTTTTAGACCCTCCGCAGTGCCTGGGATGGTACGAATCGGTTCAGCACCCTGGCTTGAGGTGGCCTCCTCTTCCCAACAACCCCCTGCGTGCTTTTTGCAAATAAAAAAACTCAACGCTTGCCAGTTTCCAAAAACGATTCGCATGACAGCGCTGTCCCCGAAGCAAAAAGCATTGTTAATTTTCCCCTTAGCTGCAACAAGGCTGCTGGAGGAGCGAGGTGGGACTCCAGAAAGACATGCCAGCCCAGCCCGGGTGACGTAGCTGGCTAATTTGCAGCTCTCCTGAATATTCAGGTGCGACGTGAATAGTGAACGCGCGCTTTCCTACTCTGATTCCCCGAGGCAGGACCCGCAGGAGGAAAATCCTCTAACACGACCGTCGCCAGCTCCGTCTCTGAAGAGCTGGAGCCATGGGAAGGGAAATGTTTGGGGTGCAGGAATGGGAGCAGCACAAACACCCGTTGAGGGTGGTTCTGCCCTTTCCACTTCTCTATCTTGGTACCCGTACCTCCAGGCTGGCACCTACTGAGGGGTCACACCATGGGGCAAAGCGACCTGCACCGCCGGCACCAGCCCTGTCCTGCTACCCCGTGAGCGGTGGGCAGGGATCCCCGCTGGCTGCCAGCTCCGCAGTCACTGAAAAAAGCAGGCAAAGGAGCTCATCGGCAATCACCACGCTTTCATAGAAAGGCCAATAAACTCCAACATTTCATTTTGGGCAGACAACATGGAATTTTTCAGTTTTCCAATGACAAAAAACCTGAAAAAATGAAGGTGTTTCCCCTCATTTTGACTCCGTAGAGGAAAGAAGTGGAAGAAAGAAGAGGACAAAACCCGAAACCTTATCAAAGACTTCACGTGAGCTTCTTCCACCGAAACAAAGGAGGAAAAAGAGCGCGTCTTGACCCGTTCACTGCGAAAGCTTCCATCCCAACCACTGCATCTTTAGAAAGCATCTCCCCAAAGTCCATCTGAAGCACGCCCCGCGCCCGCCTCCCTCAAAGGCGGATGGCATGGTCCATATTAACAGCACCCTTAGCGGTACTTGGCCTGGTTTTGCACATCTAGGGGCTAACTGGGAACTAAAGTTCAAAGCGGAGCTGCCAGGACGCAGGTTAAGCCTGCAGGCACTACCTAGGGTAGCGTTAAGCCAGAACTAGGGTGGAGCTCCCGGATTAAGGGAAAAACCAGGAGTTGCTAAAGATGCAATAAGGAACCCCACGTCCAGCGCGACTTTGATCCGGAGGATTAGGGACGAGGCAATCAAGTAAAGGTGGAGAAGTTGGTGAATCCGTAATAAGATGCAATTTGCATAGCCCGTCAAATTCATGAATTTTAACCGGAAGGATAATTTATCCAAAGGCTTGGGCCAGAGACTATATTATTCATTACCTCCATCATCCTCTGCTACGCTATTATTTAGAATGATTCAGCTTCCAGCTCGGGAGAAGCAAAGCCACCGTCCACATAACCCACCCCACACCACAGCCAGAAGTTTGTCTGCATCGGCTGCTTTCTGGATACCTACAGATAGAGTCAACCCTCGCAGAAATCGCACTCCGCGCACCAATAATTCCATTTGTGCTGAAAAAAAGAAAAAAAAAAAACCCACTCAAACCATCTGACGATCGTTTTGTTTGGCCCATTGCTATTAAAAAAAAAAAAAAATCTCCAAATTCCTCGTTGCGTGATTCTTCCAAACGCTGAGCACCAGCCTTCGCTTTGGGCTTATTAAGGCGCGCCTTAAGTGCAAGCGAGCGTTGGGTTTAGCGTCGCTGGGGGGAAATCCAGCCCTCTTGCTATTGCTCTGAGAAAACCCGTGCCCGGAACAGGATGCGTGCAATGAGCGCTTTGAGCCGGCTCTCCGTGCAGCAGAGACTGGCGGGCAGAGCCAGCTTATTAATAAGCAAGTTTATTAAAGCTGGTGTGGGGGGGGGCTGCAAACGCCGGTGGTTTGGGTCCTGCCCTGGAGTTTTGGGCTAAGTAAGAGCGGGAGGAGGTGGAGGAGCGAGAGGGAGATGCGAATGCAGATTTCACGCAGAGGCAAACCAGAGAAACGGGTTGTTGCCGCTTTCCGTATCTTTTTGCCCAGTCAAGTACCGCAATCAACGCAGAGCATTACGAACGAACCCAGAGGCGACGCTGTGGCAGAAAAGAAAGGGAAGCGGATGAAAAAACCCGGTATTCTTAATTTACTCCAGTTAATTCTAGCCTAATTTGATCACAACATTCTTCTGTAAATATCGGCCCTTCTTTAATAAGTCAGCATTCGCCACGGAAGCTGCAATTGCAATGTAATCACCCTGTGCATCATAAAGGACTTTCTCTGTTAATTGTTAGGAGGAACGGGAGCTGTTCTGCGGCAGGTATGGGATTGCAAAGAGAGATAATTATAACCAGGTCTAATTAGTAATTATAACAGACCTCTCCTAGAAATCGTTTTTTACTTAAATATTCCCCCAGTTCTCCTAACAAACTCCAGTGCCGCTCTCGGGAGCACACTGGGTCGCACACCGCCGCCGTGCCGGGACAAGGTGTGGGTGCCAAGCCCGGCACCCAGGCTGCTGGGTCCCCAGACCCACGTCCTCACCCCGGTACACGATGGAGAGCCTCAGCGCTGGTTTCTACGCGAGGGAAGGGAGTGGGGGAAAAAAAAATGCAGTGAGGCAGGCTGAGACAGGAGAGGGTGCTCTCGGCACGGCAATGGAGGCACGGAGAGAAGCGGGGTGTCCTGGCGCCGGGGGGACTTGAAGGGCGAGGGGCTCGCTGCCTCAACCCACATCCCCAGGGATGCTTTTCCTCCC
Source organism: Balaeniceps rex (assembly GCA_013401315.1). Classification (NCBI taxonomy): domain Eukaryota; kingdom Metazoa; phylum Chordata; class Aves; order Pelecaniformes; family Balaenicipitidae; genus Balaeniceps; species Balaeniceps rex. The sequence goes on along the minus strand of VYZW01054280.1, from coordinate 271,732 downwards.
AGAGTTTGTGACGGCAGCAGAAATCAGATAAGGTGTAGAGGAGACAGGAAGAAAAGGAGACAGGCTACACAGAAAGCCGGGAGACGTGCGGCAATGGCTCCGATTTCATTTTTCAGTCACGGTAAATGGACACGACCCCCCCAAACCTCTCCCGTGACACAGCACAGCTCCTGCGATACAGCCCCTGCCTCCAGGAGGGAGCCCGGGGCACACCGAGACACACGGCAGCGCAATCACGGGAGATGCCACGCTGCAGCACGGGAGATGTCGAAGCCCAGGGAGGCAAATGGGGACGTGCACCCCCAGGGGGGCCGTTTTCAAGGCAGGTGGGCTTGAAAGAAACGGTTTCACAGCGATCTTGCCCAAATCAGTCTTTTTTCAATTCATTTGTAGCAAAATCCTTCACTCCTAAAGGGAAACTTTTCAAACCTCTGCAATTCCACTCCTCCATCCCTCTTGCTGCCTTTGCATGAGTCAAAGGTACCTTTGAACAGCACTAGGAAGCCAAGTACCTCCAAGTTCTGCCTGGGGAGCCGAGGCAGAAAGCTGCAGAGCCAGAAAACGGAGCAGCCCGATCTGAGCAGCCTGTGCACAGAAATCCTTGCTCCAGATCCAACGGGAGGTTTCCGGAGCCTGTAACCCCTCTGGCAGCTCTCCCAGAGGCATCACCCAGAGCACTGGGTGCTCCCTGTCCTCCCCACCCCACCGCCATCCTGCTGTGGACATCTTCGTGCTGCCTGGCGAGGACTGAAGCCCTGGTACCACCCAAAGCGCTTTGGTGGAAGGAAGGAAGGAGATGCACAGTTTGAGCTCTCCAGCATGGTCAGGCACGACTTTGCTGCAGATCTGCCCTGATCTTTTTTGGTGCAACCTCAGAAACTAAGAAGAAAAGTGTCGACGAGCTGGCGACCTCAGTGGCGGAGGAGCGGGAGATGTCCTAACGCCATCCTTTCTGCGAAGGCAGGGCCGAGAGGAGCTGGGAGTAATTAAACACAGCTAGCTGAAAGACGGACTGGATGGCCTAAAAGGATTTCACCTCCGAGATCCAGGCTCTAATTACTGAGCCGCACTGATTCTGACCCATATTAGCCTAAGCTGATGCACTATTTTTTAATCTAGTTATTTCCTCCCAAGCAGAGCCGTCTCCGGGGGGCTCGCTTGGGCAGCAGAGTCAGCTCGCAGCTGGGGACGGTCTAACTAGGCCAGCACCGCGGGACTTCTTTATGAATTTTTTTCCTGCACGTCTCAGTATCGTTCCCGGCAGGGAACACCCGCAGACAGAAATGCGTGCGCGACACACGTGCGTGCGTGGCGGGGGGAGAACGGCTGTGCAAGGAGCAGGAGGGAGCAGGATCTCATCGGGGCAGGGGCAAGGCCAAGGGGATGCAATGCTGGGAGCAGACTGGGACAGGGCTCTGGGCTTGCAGCTAAAGCCAGCTGGAAGGGAGACGAGGATGGAGATGCGTGCGCTCCTGAGAGGAAGTTTGAGGCCTCGGAGAGACCTGGGAAGCGGTGGGTGAGGGACAGTTGGTTGGTAACCTCTTGGGTTGCTGAAAAGCATCCCTTTAGTGAGCTGGCACCTTGCAGATCCCTGAGCTGCTAGGAGGGACCACGCACCGGCCACCCTGGCTGCCCGTCCCACGGCGAAGCGTGCGGCCCGGAGCAACCCCTGCATCTCTGCTGCAAGCCAAGGGCTTTCTGGCTCCGGCAGCGAGCGAGCGACTCAATCGCTACCCTGAGATGCGTACGGGAGGAAGGGGAGCGCGTGTTACCAGCGCGAATCGCAAAGCAAGGCATGGAGGCTCATCAGTCCCCTACTGCTACTGCGAGAGAGGAACGCTCATCCAACAGCACGGTGCTAATCCAAGACCATGATGCTAATCCAAGAGCGCGATGCTAATCCCAACGTCATAGACGTACGTTTTCTTAATCCGGACTGCCATCCCTGAAACGAGAGCAAGCCCATTCGGAGCACACGGCTGCGATTCAGCCGCCGGCTCCCGACACGTCGTTGCGTGCGGATGGAGAGGCGCCCGCCAGCTTCGAGGCGCTCTGCATCCCACCGCGTTATTGCCATGGTTCCCACCTCTCTAATCAGGGCTTCGCGCTCTGAGACGGCGCTGACCTTGATACCTTCCAGTTCGAGGCCCTTCTATGGCAAAGTGATTCAATTAAGCCCTGAGAGTGCTAAAAAACAAGGTGGGGGGAGGAAAAAAAAGAGCCCAACAACAACAAAATACCCACCCTCGCGAGAATAATTTTCTTCTATGGATTTTTAAGACCAGCGGCTGGAGAATCACTTTCTCGGTTTTGTGCTGTCTCTCCAGTCAATAAATAAGAAGGAAATAAAGGATTTCAGAGAAAATAGAATGCAGTCAAAAGGTAAATTGTGGTCTTAAAAGCCCCTAAGAGACTGTCACAGACTTTGAAATGTTTCCTAGTTTGAGACCATTTCTTCCTGACTACATGGTTTCCGTTCCTCAATTTGCATCTCTGGGAGGTAATCTTTAAAACTGATTTTCCCCCGGTTGCATTTCATCGGCAAAGAAACTAAACAGGCTGCTGCATTACAGTAATAACATCAACATTTCAGCCACCTTCGCCTTAATTATTTCTCTGTCTTGCCAACAGAACCAGTTAAACGAGATTTATATTGGGGTGGGGAGGAGGGGGGCCCAGTTGCGTGCGTGTGGATGGGTAAGATAACCTGGAAAAAAACGATTTCTCCCTTGTTATGTGTCACCAGCAGTAAAAAAAAAAAGTAAAATAAAAAAAAAAAATACATGAGGTAAAAGGTTTGGGCCATTTAAGTAATAATAATGTCAGCATTTCACCTGTCTCTTGCTTAATTATTTCCTTCTCTCGGCTCCGCCACCTGAACCAGTTTAGATAAGATTTCAGCGCGGATAAGGAGGAAGAACCTGTATTCTCCGAAGCAGATAAGCCGCTTTTTCCAATGGAAAGGAAGAGAATACGGCACTAAAGCCTTCCTGCCGTCTACTCCAGATTTATCAACAGCCTCTTAGCAAAAGTCTTGCCACTAAAAGCTTGTGAAGTTTTGCAAAATACTACCGGATAAGAGAAAAGCACTTGTAAAGACAAGAAAGGGAAGCCAGAGTGTGCAAAGCAGCTCTTCAGCATCCGCGTCCGGCCAACGCGCACCGAAGGTCACCCCAAAAAGCACCGCGGGAGGGGAAGCAGGGGCCTAGCTGATTGCTGCCCACGTTTAAGGAGAGCGTAGAGGTTTTTGGGAAGGTTTCCTTACCCATTCAAGGTGTCAAAGCTTCTGAGTTGGCCGCACTTGAAAGTTAGGCCCTTCAAGACCTCCTGCTCTGACCTTTTAGGTCTCCCTCCTTTCTAAGACGTGCACATCCAGCTTTGGCCATCGCCCGGGGGCTTTAAACAAGGCTCCCTTGCCAGGACGAGCCAGAAAAATAGCTTAATAGCGAAGTCCTCCGTGACCTTGCAGCCAGGGGAAGGAGCTAGGTACGGAGAAAGGCTGAGGATGTGGGTCTGGCAAGCCCCGGAGGGTTCGTATTCGGGTCCAGCCCCATAGCGAATCGCTGGATGCTGCACGCCTGCCGCTCGCTGCAGGCGCTTCCAGCTAAAAAACCTTGCCAAGCCACGTGTTCGCGGCTGCCAACGCGCGCCCAACACACCCGCAGATGGGACGCTCGCCTGTGTGCAAACATTTACAAACACCTTGAGCGACTCGCGAAGCCGCGGCAGGTTGCTGGAAGCTGTCCACCCGCAGGAAGGAGCGGGTGCGGAGGCTCAGCGGCACGGAGAGAGGGTTTGCCCGAGGGGCAGATGCTGCTGCGAGCGGCGAGGAAGACGATGAGATGCTCTTAGATGCTCTGCACTGCACGACGCCACTGATACCCCAGAGAAACGTTTTAAAAGTAAAAGAAAAAGCTCTCTGGATAAAAAGCTGGGAGTCTCTCCTCTCCACTTGTACTGCAGAGTCTATTTTTATTACACAATTTCCACCCTTCAGTGGCTCAGATATTTTGCCTGCATTTTGTTGCTGACCCTCAGGCCAATCCTCAAAACAATATTTGCTCAGGGTTTTGCATGCGCGTGTGGATTTTTTTTTTTTTTTTTTAAATAAATTCAGGGCGGGTGAAAACTTTCCCTCTTTCTTCATTTATAACAGGCTGGGGAGTGACCACGCACGGTTGTGCGAGAAGGCAAGAGGTTAGGGGATGAGGAGTGCGCGTTTCTGGGCCACGATGCACGTGTAGGGGAGAGGAGAGCCCTTGCTTGGAGGCAGGAGGGAAGGGGGCTTGTACATTTTTATCTTTATCAAAGACCTGGATGAGGGGATCGAGTGCACCCTCAGTAAGTTTGCAGATGACACCAAGCTGGGAGGAAGTGTTAATCTGCTCGAGGGTAGGAAGGCTCTGCAGAGGGACCTGGCCAGGCTGGATCGATGGGCCAAGGCCAATTGTGTGAGGTTCAACAAGGCCAAGTGCCGGGTCCTGCACTTGGGCCACAACAACCCCATGCAGCGCTACAGGCTTGGGGATGAGTGGNCAAGAAGGCCATGGAGGTGCTGGAGCGTGTCCAGAGAAGGGCAACGAAGCTGGGGAAGGGTCTGGAGCACAAGTGCTGTGAGGAGCGGCTGAGGGAGCTGGGGTTGTTCAGCCTGGAGAAGAGGAGGCTGAGGGGAGACCTCATCACCCTCTACAACTGCCTGAGAGGAGGTTGTGGTGAGTTGGGGGTCGGTCTCTTCTCCCAAGTAACAAGTGATAGGACAAGAGGCAACGGCCTCAAGTTGTGCCAGGGGAGGTTTAGATTGGATATTAGGAAAAACTTCTTCACGGAGAGGGTTGTCAAGCACTGGACCAGGCTGCCCAGGGAAGTGGTGGAGTCCCCATCCCTGGAGGTATTTAAAAGCCGGGCAGATGAGGCGCTTAGGGACATGGTTTAGTAGTGGACAGGTACGGTTGGACTCGATGATCTTGAAGGTCTTTTCCAACCAAACGATTCTATGATTCTACCTGTGCACTACCTGCCTGCAGCCCGCCAGCTCACGAGGGGCAAGAAACCTCCTCCAGGAATCGCCACCCAGCTCCCCGCTCTCCCTTATCATTCCAAACCCGCCGGCTCTCCAACCCAGGGGAACCTAACGGGATGCTCCTGCTTCACACCACAGCGGCGGGGCTGGATTCGGTCCCGCGCCTCTTCCCGCAGAGCTGCCCTGCTGCCTGCTTACGCTCATAAGCTCCTTCAGCTTCCCTTTGCCTGGCCTTGCCTTCCCACCCTGCCTCGCGTCTGATTATATTGGGTCTGCATGTGTAAGTACAGCCTCCTGCCATCCTAATCATCTAAAGTGGCTATTTGAATAACAGTTGTTGGTGCCTGTAGTTTCCTGTAATTTCCAAAAGGAAACAAATCCATGCAGACTGCAATTTTGCGCCTATGAATTTTGAATGAATGTCTCTAAGAGCCTCAATTTCTCTCTCCCTTCCTTCCTCCCCTCCCCTCGCCTGCCTCCCAGACCCAGCTGAGCGAGGTGCTGGCCACCGAAGGGCTCATTTCGGGGGGGTGGGTGTTGGGTTAGCGAGGCTCGAGGTCTCCTAGGAGAGGCACCGGCGTTCAGCCGGCAAAGCGCAGTGCCGCCGGCAGAGCTGGCCTGCACCCAACCCATGGAAGACCTGCTCCGCAGCAGGACGAAGCAGGACATGGAGGCAGAGGCATCTTTCAAGCCTCAGGAGTTGGGATTTTTCCCCGCATTGCCACCTCCAAACTAAGCTTGGGAGGTCCCTCTCGACCCACCGGCTCCGACGGCACCTGCCCTTTGGAGCTGCCGCTGCTGGCCAAGCTCTTCACCTCCTAACCCAGAGCAGCCATAAGACATCGCTCCTCCAGAGCTGATTTCCGTGACGGCGACAGTCCCTATTCATAACCTTCTCCCTTTCAAGTTTCCCCTCCTGTTCTGCTGCGCGCAGTTTTATGACAGTGAGGGTTCTCCTTTTTATGACATTGTTGTTTTTAAAAGTGCTTTTATCACCTGGTTTTATTACAAAATTACCGTACGGCACCCCAAGTGCCATAGCAGCGAGGAGGGAGAGCGGCTCTGGAAATGCAGCAACTCTTTCCTGAACAGCTTGCTGCCACGCCGGGGAAGTGGCTGTGATTTGGTGATGGATGGAGTGCTTGTTATCCTGTATATTTTTATCCATAGATATATAAAGCACTTTGTGATCCCAATGGATACAAGGCACTATATAAATGTAAATCATTATCATTATCATTAAATACCTTCTGCATCTTTTAAACCTACCGGTTGGAACCAAATACAGAACGGGGCAGCTGGTATCCGGGCTTTCGCTGGTGAACCAACCGCGAGAGGCGCGATTTTTGTCTTTGTTAGCAATTAAATGTGGTATCATGAAAGACTTTATTTTCCCCTTGCAATTTTTCATGCTGTCTCCGATTTGAAAGTCACTTCTCACCCACTATGAGAAATGTCTGCTGACTTCCCTAGCAACAACCTGAATACGAAACAGCCACCTTGGGTACGTGGATGCTCCCCGGATTATCCGAACCCATCACGAGCTGTCCGGCGTACGTCCCCGCTGCATCGCCGTCAGTTGAGGACAGTAAGAGGATCCCTCGTGTGCCGCTGGGTCGCAGGGAGGAGACTTCAGTTCCTCCATGATTTATGACTCAGAGAAGAATACAGACACTTGTCTCCAAAACTATGACTCTGCAGCATTTCTGCTTGGCCGCCGCCCGGCCCCAGAAATAACTGACCACAGAAAACCTCTTGGACGTCGTCCACATCGCAGCCGTAACCGCAACGAACGCGGGGTACAAGGCAGATCGCGTTTATAACCCAAAGTTTCCTGTTTCTGCTTCGCCCTGGTCCGTTTTGCCTTTCTTTAAGGGAGGGATCTGAGCCTGAAGGACTCGCTCAAGGTCATGCACGGAGGCTTTGGCAGCACAGAAATGAACCCGGGGCTCTCATGTTTCCATCCAGGCCATAAATCACCGGATTCCCTTTCCGCCCGTGTAGCCAGGAGGACAAGCCAAGTGGGCAGCACACCGGGTGCCCCTTCCCTGGTTTTCCCACCACTGCTAAGCCCATATTTTGCCGCTAAAGCCCGTTTTCGTTCCTGCATCTCCAGCAAAGCCACCCAGCCGCCAGCTATCACAGCTCCTCCCCGTGGGAATTCATCTCCAGCTGCGTGACACCCAGTGTGACGCTTCCACTCCGGTTTCTGCTTCCCACGCTCAGCTCAACAGGAGCCTCGGAAACATAAATCGCTTCTTGGGTGATTGCCGCTGCCGGAGAGCTGGCTGCACTGATGCCCCGGGAGAGGGATGACCCCTACGGAAGCAGCCACTGAAGTGGTGGGCAGCAAGGGGTGGATGCTACGGTGGTGGGGACCCCAGGAGCCCCATGTTTGGGGGTCAGGAGCCGAGTCTAAGCGGAAAGGCATCAGTGCGCTCGCCAGGGAAGGAGGCTCCATTGGCGTTTCCTAAAGGGAGATGACCGATGCAGGGCCAGGCTACACTCGGTGACGTGATGAAGGCCAGGTCTTGGTCCCAGGTGCTGGGGACTGGCAGTCCCGAGCACCCGAGGGACCAGTACCCAACGATATTTCATTTCCACTCATCATGACAAGCGGAAGGGATGGAGTCGGAAACCTCTGATGTGTCATAGGTCTGAGCCCTGGCTTTTAATCCACGTCCCTACGAACCTGCAGGCAGTGGCTTATAAAGGTTTTGCAATATTTAAAGGAACGAGGTCTTTCCTCGTTCCTGATTCCCCCCCGCCTTTTTTTTTTTCCATTTTCCCCAGCCTCTCATAAGTTGCAGTCTCTTGCTGCCCAGGGGAGATCTTCCATTTAGCTACGTTTTCCTTTCTCATTTCATGCTGTAATAGAGATTCATCATAGGTGTTAAATCCATAATTTGCCGTGAATCCCTCGTCTCTCCCCGCGGAGGTCAGAGTTGAGCGTGTTAGAGGAACCCGATAGCGTGGCTTCGTGCCTGCCCCCCCGGGGGGAAAGCCTCAGCCTAATTCCCAGGAGCAGGGAGGAGGCTGGAGAGAGGGGTCCTGGGTGGGTCACCCAAAGCCATGTCCACGCTTGCCCACCTCTCCTTACCACCTAAAGCGGTCCCTCGTTTGTGATTTATCACCTAAAGTCATCCCTTTAGGTACTGTGCATTTTCTGCAGTGTCTGGGGTCCTGTCTCCTACACCCTGCTGCAGCCCAGCACCCGCATCGTCACCCGGTACTGCAAACCCAAGCCACCTACTAGCGAGTTATGAAACCGCTCATCTTGCAGCACCTTCTAACGCCAGCCTTGGCAGGGACCGCATGGAGCCCGCAGCCAAAACTCTTTGCGCGCCCGGCCCAAGGCAGGCTCTTGGGAAGCAGCGGGGCGGTCGCTGTCATCCCAAACAAATTTAAGATGTCTGCATGGTCAACTCCTAATCTGAGCATGCCAGGCACCTTTTAACGTCAAGAAAGAATAATAGCCCCCTCCAGAGGGCCATTTGTCCAACCTCTACCTTAGCGTGAGATGAATATCCAGGGTCAGGGAATGTTATTTGCCTATCAATTACAAAGGACACCCACAGGTCAGTCGTTAAGACGCAGCTATCCAGTTTGGAAGCCCAAGTTGAGCTAAAAGGAACGCCACAGCCCCAAAGCCATCCCCGTCCTACCATCAAGATGGGAAGCTGACACCCGTCAGACACGCTGACAGGTGCGTCAAAAGCAAACGCCGCTCGGAAACGCCAGGCACAGATTGCGTCGCGACGGATTTGTAACAAGAAGAGAGGTTCATCGCAGGGTTCGCCAACCCTTTCTCCATCGTGACCTAGGGAAGATGCCGGTCGCAGCTGGGAGCTGCGCTGGGAAGCCTGAACTCTATCATGGCTGGCAGAGCAGCTCAGAAACAGGCCGAGCGGGTGCAAGGCCGGACAACGCGTAAAGGAGAGAGGGGGAAACGCAAGGCATGCAAAAAGCAACCCAGGATAGGGCTGGCAAAGCTCTCGGACCCGAGAAAACGCATCCCTCCGGGCTGGCCGCAAGCAGAGATCCGGGGAGGGCAGGCATCCTCCAGCAGGAACACCTCAACAGCCGCTTTACGCCTCCTCTCCCAAAGCGTTCTCTCTGCTTTCGTGGCTCGCCCTGCCCCTGCCGAGCCTCGGGTTCATTTTTCATTAGGAGGGATCGATAAGAAAGTGGGGGCTGTCGCTCAGGTGATGTCACGCTTCGAGGGCCTCATTCTTCTCCGCCAGCTGACAAGGGGAGAGGGAGTCAATACTTTTGTCAGGTCACTAACAACCCACCAAGTTCCCAGCGGTGATGGATCCCCCGGCTGAGCAGCCACCGAGCGCAGCAGCCCGAACGCATAGCGCTGCAATCTATATCGCATCCGCGCGTGCACGCGCGAGGGGCGCAAAAGGAGCTGCTGCCTGTACGTATAACGCAGGCAGCGAGGAGCGCGGGTAGGATACAGACGGGGGAGTTTTGTCTTGATTGGCAAGAGGGAGAAACGCGTGTAGGCGTGCAAAGCAAAGAGAGATTTGCACGTGCGCGGGGTTTTCTTTGTGCGATGCAGAACGCAAGGTGTCAGCGATCCAAAAGGGCGTGAAGCAGAATAATCTCCCCCGTCCACATGCATTGTGCGGAGCAGGAGCCATTTGATGCAGTAGATGATGCAAAGGGGAAAGGCTCGGGCGATGCAGAGGGAGGCACTGGCTCCCGGATGCCTTATGCAAACTGGGGAGGATTTTGGGGTGAGATGCAGGGAGGTTTGTGCCCAGAGCAAGAGGCGGCGCAGCCGCAGCTGTACAAGTGATGAGCACGGCACGATGGAGGGATTTTGACACACAGCAAGCACCCCCCCACATCATTTCACGGCAACTTCGCGGCCGTCGTAGCCATCGTCGCTCACGGCTCCTGCGCGAGGGGCAGGGAGGTGGGCAGAGCCAGCAAGGGGGGCCGGGGAGAGGGCAAAGGGACGCAGCCACCACTGCATCTGAGGGGGTGACAGAGAATCAGGAAGGCTTTTTATCAGCTCTATGCGCTTTGCATCCATCAGTTCGGCACAGACCAGCAGACTCTGCACGGAGAAGTCAAACGCTTCGTGTTCGACAAAAACACGGGTCAGGCCCTCCCCGCATCAAGACAAGAAATCGCAGATTGGCGGAAGAATCCTAACATTAATCATTTCTAACCGCGTCTCTTCCTATTTACTCCGCAGTCCTTCAGTCTTCGGCATTCAGGCAGGAACGCCGTTGCGGCTCTGAGGATACAAGCAAGGTGAAGTTTGATGGGAGAGGGGGTACCTGCTGGTAGACCGAGTGATACAGCTCAAAGAAAACAGACGGGCTTCCAGGCACACAAATCTTCCTTCGGTATTCAAGCCTGGCTCTGCAGCCCCGAAGGCTAGCCGTTAATTTACGTACAGAACAAGACGACTTTCACGGTATCACCTAACCCCGGGGCCCAGGGCTTTAAGAAAACACAAATTTTGCAAGACTGCTCGTAAAACGGTGTGAGCCGATAACGCCGGACCGGGGATTGAGGGAGCAGAGGCAGCACCGGCGTGGTGCTGGCCCGGCCCAGATGAACTTCCCTCCGTGCGATTAAGCATCAGCCGCCGCCCAGATACAGCCCTGTCCTCTTGGGAAGGAATATATTTACCATTTTTAATTAATTTGATGAAAAAATATATATATATTTAAATTTCCTGGTCACGTAGTGGCTTATTAACTGTGCCTATTGGACTGGGACAGGCTCGACGCCCATCAGGGTGCCGTCGCAAGCAGCGCGCAAACTGGGCTGTCTTTGCAAAAGCTCCAGGTTTCCCAGTGACGACCGGGAAACTCCCTCCGGGATCCTTAGGGAAGGGGCTTTTCACATTTTCACGGCAGCTGGGCACACTGAGCAGCTCTACAACGGCACGGCGAAAGCAGCAGAACGGCGGGTACGTCTGTAATGTGAAACAAACCCCTTTTTTAACTTTTCTCTCCCCATATTTGTGTAATCGGAGAGTCGCTATCCTAAGCCACGAGGCTGGCAGAGCCCGAGGCTGGTGGACACGTCCCGTACAGCATTTCACCCGAGCACCACGCAGCCAGCTAAGATGTGCTTAGTGGGGATGTAAGCGAATCAATTTTGCTCGTCTCCTTCAAAGTCAGGAGAGCAGAGCTCATGTGGGTGCTGCCTAGCCTTCCTCCTCCTCCTCCTCCAGACAGGCAGGGGGCAAACCCCTCCGAAATGGGGGAAGAGCAGCACTTCCCAACGCCCAGGTGAAACCCAGCTTGGGAAGACCCATCTCTAGAGCTGAGTTTTTAGCATACGGTACCTCTCTTCGATCTGTTTTTCCAGCTATAGACTGCACGAGGCAGAGTTCACCTTTCACCCTGAATTCGTACAGCACCAAGCACCTCCGAGCCCCTGGGTTTGCCTGGTTGGGTACGGTCAAGCCCACGGAGATACCTTCCCACCCCAGGAGTCACGCAGGATCCTAGCAGGGAAACCTGTCCAGCCTCTGCTATCAAAAGGAGCCGGCTCCGAGCACTGTAAATTTAAGCCGCTCAGACATGACATCAAATATTTAGGTTATTTGGGATTTGCGCTCGATTGTTTGATGTTTCCGTTTCATTCTCAGCAGACCCGGTTGCTATTCTGCCACTGAAAATTTTCCCAGCAGAAAATGCAGCTTCGTGAAGACCCAAACCTTTTCAAGGAGGCTGTCTGGAAGAAAATTATCACGTTTTCAGCGCTTCTTTTTTTGTTCTGAATTGACATCCTGACTCTACGTGCTGGCTTAGGCGGAATTTTGCATTCAGAGAATTGAATTCTGTTAAAAAGTATGGAAAAATACTTGAGATGGTTCCAAGCCGAACTGTTTTTGGATTTGAAGCATCACCCAGTCCGCATTTTCTCATTGCAGCTCAGCATTACAAACAAATATTGAAAAATAGCCTTTCCCAGGCCATAGCCTCTTTATTTTCTGATCAAACTCCGCTAAAGAGCAGGAAAGCTGGGAAACGCAGATGTCTCAAGCTGCCAGTAATCATTTTGGTAATGGAAATAGCTTACTCTGCTCTGCAGGGGAGGACTGGAAAGACTCGGCTAGAAAGAGGATTGGCATAAAATAAAAAATAAAATAAAAAGAGGAAAAGGGTTGTGATTGAACAGGAATGCACTTGACACCCAGGTGACCCTCCTCTTCTCCTGTCCCTGGCTTGTGCCGTCTTAAAAGACAGGCGCTCTCACTTCAAATTAACTTAATCTGTAGCGTTAAATAATTCATGTTGATTTAAGAAAGCTTTATTTCTAATGGGACACACATGAAGGCAGAGCTAGTATTAGAAGAGGCCGTGGAGGGGGAGGAGACAGGGAATTAGACTATAAAAGGTGAACGTACAAGTTAATTACCTCTCAATTATTCACCTTAAGTCTCTGGAAGTAGCTCCTCTGCCTCCCTCCTCGCACCCCCTTGGTCCCCTTGTCCTGGTCGTCACCAAGTTCCCACCAGCATCCCCCTGGGACCAACCCTTTGCCTGCGCTGAGCTGCAGAGCCGGTGGCGTACAGGAGCTTGCCGGGACAGCCCGTGGTACGGGGCAGGGCTGGAGGCACCGCACCTCGTGCTGGGGTCCCTTCCAGCCCTTCCCCTGGCCAAACCCTTTGGCACCTGCATGATGCTCGTGAGGAAGCGTTTAAAACCACAGAAGACAGAGCCTGCGGTGTGTAGTGAAGGATAGCTTGTCCCACCGTGAACGGCTCTTCATCAGTTTTCACGATTCCACGACCCTTTCCCCGTCTTTTGAGGACCACAGACCAGGACAGGCTTGGGATGCTCCTGCCAAGACACCAGCGAAGAAGAGCAACCACGCTACCATCCAGCTTCCCCAACGCCTCGCCGTCCATCTGCTTTGCTTGACCACTCTCCCGGCGCCGCGGGTCCTGCCTACCCCTGGCCATCGTGGGCTGAGGCTTCGCAACGCCGCTGCCGGATCGGCACGGCGAGCCGGGGCTCCCCTCTTCCCCTCCCCTCTCCTCCCCTGAGGGGAAGCCAATGCTCTCTTCAAAGTTTCTCCTCGCTTGGCTGCCTTCGAGATCTGGGAACTCAACACTAATTAACGCGTCTGCAAATCCCAGCTCGGCTGGCGGGGCCTCGAATTCATTCACGGTCCCCCGGGTGCAGAAGGATCCACAAGCTAGCCCTCTGGCTCCTTGAAACGACACGGCTGGCAGATGCATATTTTAACAACACACATCTGTTGGCTATATAATCTCTTGCATTTGCCCTCCCTGCTCTGAGCTTTGATGGAAGACCGGAGGGAACTCTCCAGCGGTTACAGCCAAAGTGTTTGCTTTGCAATTTCACTCGATTGCTGTCTGATTTTATTTTTAAATTTCTTCAAGTCCTAATCAGGCTCTTACTTTATTTAATTAACACCCCAGCTTAGTTAAATAGATCATAAATTAAGAAACCCTGCCATTAAAGATGTACCAGGTAGCAAATAGCCCTCCAGTGGCTTTCCCAGAACCTGCCTAGCTTGCGTTCCCCTGCCAAACTGCTGCCCTGACATCCTTTGCTTGCAGAAAACACGGATGCCTCCCTGTCTCCCAAATCCCATCTCATCAGCTTTTGTCAGCCGTTGCCTTCCCCGCTGGGCAGACGTCCCTAGGAGAGCGAGCAGGGACTCCTTCCCCGGACTATTTGGGCAATGGTAGGAGGGAAGGCGAGGGAGATCTGGAGAATGGGGGTCCTTCAGCTTTGGGGTGGGTTAGCCGGGTTCCTGAGCAATATTTGTCCCCGAGACTCTACAAATAAAAGACTTCTCCCGACGCTGATGACACCAGTAGGCTCATCTGTTTGAGTGTTTGGACTTCCAAGGCTATGGAATGATCTGTTCCACTACATTTAACCGTGTAGATTTGAAAACAATGTGACAAAACCTTAAATATTTAATTAAAATATTAATGCAGATGCTCTACATCTGAGCAGGGAAGTAGGAGGCATCAGCCCCGTAACGCTGTTGTCAGACATGAGTGACAGCAGTTGGAAACTGAACTGGGAGACGTTAGGGGATTTCGTGATACCAAGAAAGCGGAAAAGCTGGCAGGAACGGACAAGGCAGCACCAACCCATGCAAAAAACCAGGCAAAGTACTTTCCAGAGACAAGGCTGGGGCGTGATAGAGCGGGATGGGGTTCCCCAGAACTGCCTCTAACGTCCCTGGCCGGTTGACGAGCCGCTCGAGTCGTTGGCAAACCCAGCAGCACAATTTGGGCTCCCAGCCACGAGAGCCTCCCAGCTCTGCTCCGGCTGTGACAAACCGTTTCCTCGAGAGCTGCAAGCTTTGCACGCAGATTTGGGGATGGCTTAGGGATCCTCTCCCGCCTAGGCGATGCCTGCAGCCTCAGGTGAAGCTGGGCAAACTGGGATGATTTAGGTTTCAGTTGAATGTCAAAGATGAGTCAGAAAGCCTCCGGGATGGGCGGTTTCCATCCCCTCCTACCTGCCAGGATGCTGGAGGCGTGAGCAATATTCTCCTGTTTGAAATCTCCCTCCTGGCCACGACCGAGGGAGCCCAGCTTCCCTCCCCGGAGGCACCGAGAAGGCAGCCTGGGCTTCCCGGGAGTGTGGGCAGCGGGATGCCCGAGCCAGGCTGGGTTTTGAGCAGAGGACTTTTACAACTGATTTACGAGTAATCCCTTCTGGATTTACAAACCACCTCGGATGGCAACCAGAAAGCTAAAAGGAACGCCCCACAAGCAACTATCTCCAAATGAGGCGGCTCAGGTAGCCCGTTGCATCCTTTCCTAACCCAGTGAGATGAAATTTGGGAGACCCACGTCCCTCCGGAGACGGCTGCTTAGCTCACGACTAAAGCAGGCTCGCCGAGTCGGAGCGCACCGGATCCGAAGAGGAGAAATGTCTGCACAGCTGGTGGCATTACACATCTTCTCTCCATTTTTCTGTACAAACACGCGCTTTGCCTCCCTAAGGTACAGTAAGTTGAGCTTGACGCGCTGCACGCTGTAACCGGCTGTCAGGAGCCGGCGCTAGCTCTTAACGCACGGGGTGTTGGAGGCATCTACTCTTAATGGGCCATTTCTATTCCCCTCCATTGGGCTGGCTAAAACGCAGACCGCAAACCACCCGCGGCAACGCCCGCCTTCGCTGCCGGGGCCGCAGGACACGCCGTCCTACCGCAAAGGTATCCAAGTGCGATCTGCTGACCGCTAACGACCTTCCAGTCCCTCTCCAAGGGTGCGGATTATCGCTCGTACCTCCCCAACCAGCCTTAAACTTCCCCAGAACATCTGCATAAATACATCTAAAGCGAAAGGCGTGCTACCGACAGGTTGCAAAGCCCCATTTTCTTATTGATTGGGCTTAAGTGGAACGCGCTATAACTTTAATTTCCTTAAAAGGAAAACACGCCGCAAATATAAGTTGCTGAACATCTTAGGTAAATGTACCAATTAGCAACTACCATGTATATTCACATAAACATTAACTACCGTCTATTCAACACATTCCATAACCCCAAAGATAATAACGATTTCCTTTTGATCCATAAAAACATCTCTCTGCTCAATCAACGCTTCGCAGCAGCTCTGAGCTCTGACGTACGCCCGCGCGCCCTGGGACTAAATTAGTTTTGAAATCTTTAGCTCTAATTAAATAACATTATTTCTTTTGTCTGGCTCCAGCAACGTATTCTGCTTTCACAACAGAAGGAGGGAGCCCAGGCGAAGGAGGCGAAGGCGACGCAGCTTGCAGAGGTTGTCGGTAAGCGAGAAAGCCCCCGACAGCCGCGTTCTGCTTTCCGATTCCTTTGCAGGCTTCTTTCATGTATGGGCACACGTCAGAGCTCCGAGCTGCCGCGAAGGGTTGATTGAGCAGAAGGATGGATCAAAAGAAAATCATCATTATCTCCGGGGTCAGGGAAGGAAGAGATGGCAGTTGTGTAGGTTTGGGGGTAGGGTATTTTGTAGGGTTACGGAGAGAGAAAAAACAAATGCAGGGAAAATTACAAACCAGCAGTTAGCACCCATTTTTGCGGCGGTGCGCGGGCTCCGGTAAGGCGCACCTTCAACCTTAACTCGCATTTTTTGGCTGCTTAAGACTAATTAGTGTTGGTCTGACTTAAAAGCACCAAAACTCTTGGTTTGGATATTTTTAAGATTCCCCCCCCCTAAAAATTAACCCGGAAAAAAGCCAACAAGGAAAAAACAAATCCAAACTTCATTCGAAACAAACTTCAATATGTAAATAGTCTCACTTTGGTGGTTGAATAATCAGGATGTATCTAGGAGCAACACAGACTGGTTTTTGTCCAAGGTTTTCAAGAAAAATACCGTTTTCATTAACTTGTCTGAAGCCACGTACATTCTGGGAAGTCTCACTGATGCAGCCTGCCTTTTCCCAGCACTCCTGACAAGCATCACAACCACTTTGCCAGCAAAGCCCTTTACCTCTGCCAGCGCTACTCTCCCATCTCCCACCCAAAAAGGGTCTTCAGAAGATGTTGGGGGCCCTCTCCCATTTGCAATCCCACGCAACATCCTCCTGTGTTGCTCATTTTGTCAAAAAGCCACTCGGTGCGACCGCGAGGACAAAAAAAAAAAAGCAAATAGCGTCCAATATGATGACGAGATGGGACTTACCGAGAACAGTCAGCCGGGCAGGTCTGGATCGGATGGCCGCTTGAATGGCCTGACATTCGTAGACGGCATCATCTTGGAGGTCAGCTCTCAGGATTTTCAAGTGATGCTCTCCGGACAGATGGTCTCCTATGACCAGATAGCGCGGATAACCTGCAGAACGCAAAGCACGAGTCAGGAGGCAGCTGGACCAATGAGCCCAAGGATGAAGAGGACACAGCACGGGTCCAGAGCCCCAGCCGCCCCACTGCAAATGCCCAGGAGCCAGGCAGCTTCTTCCCGTTCTTGGCAGCCAGCCCAAAAAGAGAGAGGGAAAGGCGTTCCAAATTCAGGAAAGAGACTGCGGGTTTTGCCCTAAGAGTTCAAAAAAGAAGTGCTGATGATTTCAACGTTAACTGAAATCCCTAGGAAAAGGGATGAGCCCTTCCACCAGGAAACAGAATCACAGAATCATTTGCTTGGAAAAGACCTTTAAGATCGTTGAGTCCCACCACCCACCACCTCCGGCTCCTCTGAGACCCGTCACGGGATTTCCTTAACTCCTTAAGTCAGCCGCGCACGTGCATGCGGTGAAACCCTGGAATGCTTCCACCATTAGGTCTGCGTAAAGGTTGGGCAGGGGTCCGCGGGGGTACCGCCAGCCCCGATCGGCCTGCCCTGCGTTTTGCGCCATCTGAAGCACCACGGAAGGAAGGCTGCCACCACCCCATCCTTCCCTGCGCTGGTGATTAATGCGCTGTGTAACGCAGGCAGCCTGGCACGCTCTTGTGTTTTTGTTGTTTTGCAAGCTATCAACAGCAGGATTTGCTCTCCTGAACCGCAAGAAATACAAATGATGGGTTTGTTTGTATTTAGCTAATTAGATGACTGGCTGAGCTGGTATCGTGCGAGCTGGCAGTTCCTCTTGCTTGAAGCAGCCCCAGCTCCGTTAATTGTGGAAGTCATTCACATAAGCTACGTACTTGAGTAGAGCCGTTGTTACCCGTTCGCGTTGCGAGGTCTCGTATGGAAAGCTCAGCTCTCTAATATATGTAAAAGTTGCGGCACGGAGCTTTGAAAAACAGTTGAAGAGGGGACTGCTCACTCAGGCAAGTCCGCAAAATGAGTAATTATACGTATTAAAAAAAAAAAAAAGAGGAAAAGAAAAAGCAGGCGTTGCACTCTGGAGAAGAGCGGGGTCCCTGGAGACCACGAAACACCAATCCTCCCCTGGTTTCTGAACGCTGCTGTTGCTGCTTGACTTGGAGAAAAACCCTCTGGGGTCTCCTACGCTCTGCAGGAGTTGAGCAGCGGCAACGTCGCACGCGTGCAACCTCTGCTCTGCTCGGGGGCACGAGGCTGCAGCTCCTGGAAGGGCTCAGCGCCCTCCCAGGTTTCTGGCTCTCAAGCGAACACTCTCCCTTAGTCCTGTGAAATATTTCTCTTAAAAAATGAGTATTTTTCCAGCAAAATATATAGAATAAACTGCGTAACTTCTCCACTATTGTTCCAGAGTCTTCGCCAGTTGCAATGAACCCTCAATCACAATGCGTGCGTGGGACTAAGTAACGAGAAGTCTGAGGAATTTTATTACCAAACTATAATTTGCCCAAAGTACAGCTTAAGGAAGCCACAGGCACTTGTGGGCTCCGCTGGATTGCAATAAACACGTTTACCCAAAGCAAACAGAGACTTTCTTCCTTCTTTTTTTTTTTTTTTTTTTTTTTTTTGAGAATGTCAAAACAGGCACTTGCAACATTTATAAAACATTTCAGCCTGCGTTTTGGAAACGTGACATTTGTTTCCAAAAGTCAACCGAAACAAAAGCAAGGGTTTTCCAAAGGGTCAGGTCACACCTGTGGGAAACCAACTGTTTTGTTTCGAGTCAAGAGCGAAAAGTTGTTTTTGTTTATTCCAAGTTTCAATGCTGATGTTTGAGCTGGCTGGAAGGTTTTGCGGTTGAAATGAAAACGTTTGTTAGTCTTAAAATAAATATTGTGGCTGCGCCTGCAATGGTGGGCAGGGAGAGCTCCCGTTTTCCTTGCTCAGGTAGCGTGGTATCGCGACTTACTTGAGAGATCCCGTCCGACTCCAAGGGCGAGCCCGTCTTTAATCCACAGCACAATGCCATTATACTCGGGGATGGCGCACAGCAGCGTCACGGGCTGCCCTGCGATCACCACCTGGTCCTGGGGCTGCTGCGTGAAGGAGGATGCTTGACCTGGAGAGGGGGACAAGAGAGAAAGAGGAGGCTGTCAGCTCTCAGGGGGTTTTCCACGCAATGCGGTGCCTGGGGATGCAACAGCCCAAAGACGCTCCTGCCGCAGCGCAAGCCTGAGGCTGAATTCTGCAGCTCTTAATTATGTGATTACCTATTGCCCCCCTCGTACGCTCAAAACCGTGCAACATCTTTCCTCCTCGGGGAAAAAAAAAATGATAAAGCGAGGAGGCGCCAAGCATTTCCTCTATTTTATTCCAAATTGTAGTGCTACTGTTTTAGCCATCATGATCAACAGATAGAAAAGCAGCAGGCTGTCGCGAAGCAGTAATATGCTGTACGACGCCTAACACAAGAGAACGTTGGTCCTCTGCTTCCGAGTCTTGCTCCCGCCCCACGTCCTCTCCGAAATCAGGATGCGCAGTTAAGAACCTGCTACAAAACACGCAGGAAAACAACTCTTGTCATCTCCCAGGGCGTCACCTACTTGTATTTGCTGGGAGCTTCGCACTCGTCTGGGGATGAAAGGAAGCAACGGTCCTGGTTCAGCGCTGCCTTTTGCCAAAGTTGCATTGTCAAACTCCCAAACCATCCAACCCTAATGAGCCAAGCTCTTAAGCGTGACACCTACCACCTTGGTTGACACAGGTGGACCAAACGTGGTGGTTTATCATCTCCCTCCTCACACTTCCCCACCCTGAATGCTGCAATAGCGATTCAAAGCCCTGGGGTCAGCTCCTGCCACGGTGAGATGTCTCACACCTCAGGCGTAGAGGTGAAACTTCTCATTTGCGAGAGGAATTACGCGGATGCACTATAACCTCTTTCACACCAGGGTTTGCTAAGTGCTGGCGCTGGGGTTTATTTTTGCTCTTTGAAATACATCATCATCCCTTGACTTTGCCGTGATTGAAAAACATTCAAAGCGTTAATTCCTTCTGTTTTGTTTTGGTTTTTTTCTTTCCAAAATGAGCGCTCTGGTTTTCAATCGGGTAAGGTGGGAATCTGGGATGCCCATGGAGCACATCCCTGTGGTTCAATGGGGGTCGGGGCGCACGGCAGCACAGTGCCGGTTCGCTCTCTTCTCTCGGATCTGAGCTTGTAAAGAAAATCGTAAATCAAGAACGAACTCTGACAAAGCACCCCTAACCCAAATATACCTCGGGGACATCTCAGAGAGACGGCGCGTTGTGCTACGAGCTAGCACATGTACGCAGTGCCACAGCCTGATACCGGAAGGTCCTAAAGGCAAAGCCATTTCAGGCTGATCTGCTGATATCTGGACACCTTGTGAGCACCGTCCTTTGTGCGAGTTATTTGTAGAGCACCTGAATAGCGGCTTTGCCGGCACTTAAAGGCTTGCGCTGGATATAGGGGAGATCTGAAAAGGAGAGAAGCGGGGAGAAAGGCAGAACGACCGGCTTGCGACTCGCTCTATTACCTGAGGGGTTTTTAAAGATCAGGAGCCTCGCTGTGCGTGAATTATCGCCCTGCAACAGGCACAGAATTAAAAGCCCGCACCCCTCAGCTGAATGTCAGCTCAATATGCAGAATCGTACCGGGCGGGAGAAAAAGTTTCTCTTTAAAATCAATTGGTTAAACCAGGACAGTCTCCACGTGAACCACCCTAAATCAATTCAATCCTAATTTACATTAACTCAATTTAATCACTGACTGATGATTAATCCTAAGCCAAGGTTACGTGCGACACAAGTTCTTGCAACTCAACTTGTTTCCAAATGAGTTGTTGGGCCTTGTCTACGGGGCAAGGCTACAGAGCTCAATCATTTTCCAACTTGTGCAGTTAAACCAACGTAAGACCCCATGTGAACGCTTATATTTCAGTTTAATTTAGCGTAGCTTAACTTAAACTTGCTCTTAGCCAGCTAAAGATGCACGGGGAAGGGCAGAGCCAGCCTTTCTGGATTTCTACTGGTTTACATCAGGTGAAAAAGCCCTGCTGAAATGTTTGCAAACCTCTCGGCAGTGCCCGGGCGCACCTCCAGCACCACATTCCTGGGTGTTTCAGAGGTCCTGGCTCTCCCGGCACCCACGTATTTGCAAGGAAATCTGATTTTCATCACTGGGGCTCCAAAAGGCCACGGTGGTGGCTCTTGGTGCGGAGCTGCGTGCACTCCAGGACAGGTTTATTCCAGAGGAGATTCCAGCTCTTGCTGCTGGGAGAGACTCGCTGGAAGTCACGGTGGCCTCCGAGACCAGCAGAAACCCTTGCCATGCTAAATTAAGATTTAGAGATTTGGTTTCAAAGGGAATCTTAATCAGCTCTGTATTTTATTCGGACACTCATAAAGGACAACCACTACCAAGATACTAGGGGAAAGCGGGGATGAGAGAGAAAATTAGGAAAGGAAGCAGAAAAAAAAGTGAGCATTTCGCTTTGCTGTTTGGCATTTTTGGGGGTTCTTTTTGTGTTTTTTTTTTTTTTTAAATATATATTTTCCACCCGCTAACTGCGTTTTCACAGCTCACTCCGTAATCTTGACAATTCTCAAGGCAAGCCAGGCAAGCGGGGACAGCGCTGGAACGCAGCAATAACCCAAAAAGATTGTTTTATCGGCGAGAATTATCAGGTTGTCAGCTGGGAGCTGCAAGAGTCGTAATGAGAAAGCAGAAGCACAAAGCGGTGTCCATGCCCTCTGAAAATGTCCATTAAGCAGAGGCTTCATTTAGTAATTGCCGTTGGAAATGAAGCCCTTTTTGGGGTTGTTTTTTTTTTTTATTTTTATTTTTTTGTTTCTTGATTTGTTTTAGAGAGCAGCTGATGGCCATGGAAAATCAGAGCAGAAACATGGCATATGTTCCCTGTCTTTTCCTTCCCTCTGTTTGCTCAGTGTGAAAAATTGTCACTTGAAACCATTTTTTTTTTTTTTTTTTGTCCAAGGCTCCATCTCAAATGGCTCAGACTCAGTCACAGGAGAGGAGAGACGGGGGGGTAAGGATCTTAAGAGCATTACCTGGCCCGGTCCCTGCTCCACGGCAGGATCATCTCTCCTTAAATCACAGATAAAAAAGAAGCCAAAAAAAAAAAAAAAAAAGTACTGAAGGCAGAGCTCAACTAGCTTTGAAATCAGCTTAAAGTCTGATTACTGGGTTTAACCGGGTTTGGAAGATCAGAGGCCCGTCCACGTTACAGCTTTCGGCTGTCTTATGTCTTAGTGTCAAAGGAACAAGTAATTTGCAGAAAAGTTTTAAGGGAGATAAGATACTTGATAGAAAATAGCTGAAAATGGGGAGATTGGGAGAGGGTGATTTACAAACGCAGGTTGAGAGGTTTCAGCTACAAGAAAATGGGCTGAAACACGTCAGTTGGGTACTTTTCCCACAGACGTTTACAACGTTATTACAAAATGGTGCTTTGGTTTCAAAGCAGGGCGGTTTGACTCCGAGGCTAAACAAAACGAGCATTTCAGTGATCACACAAGATGCTGTCAGTCAACCAGAAGTTTCCCATTCTCTCCCCTTCCACTGAAATAAGATATTAGCCAAAAAAAAAATCTGGTTTTAACTATAACCTGGCTTCCCAAATCCAACTCCTTGCAGAGACTGGAATTCGGACCACACGAGCCCAACCAAGAGCCCAGGCAAGGTACCCACACCAGCCATCAGCCATCTACCACCTCCCTCTCACCTCCTACGGCACCTTTCTACCACACGAAGGGAACCCACATTCTGGTTTTGGGAAGCGCTCCTCTGCCCCATGGCAGCAATCGCAAACATCAGGGAGATGCAGCAACACGTAAAAGTCCCCGGCCCCCCCCAAGCGTAGTCCTCTTTTACTTCCACACCCCGTTTTTCCTCTTTTCAAGTGTAAAGACTTAGCAGACTTTCAAAGAAATAACCCAACTGACGCTTGGCTTTCTACAAGCGTCGCTGGGAGCTGCTCGGCACCGACTTTGCCCTCCCAAGAGCATCCACGCGAGCATCTCCTGCTATTCATCCAGCAGAGGCGACGTGCCAAGCAGAAGCAAATATTAGGACTCTGAAGTCTTTGTTGATTTTTTTTAAAAAAAAAAACAACAAAAAAGCAAATGGATATGTAAATGAGATGCTAACCATGCCTCTTGGCCATGTTCCAGCGCGATGGTGAAGTCCTATCTGCACTCTCAAGCTGCCCTTCTGCTGAACG
Source organism: Balaeniceps rex (assembly GCA_013401315.1). Taxonomy (NCBI): domain Eukaryota; kingdom Metazoa; phylum Chordata; class Aves; order Pelecaniformes; family Balaenicipitidae; genus Balaeniceps; species Balaeniceps rex. Next base: position 248,724 of record VYZW01054280.1, on the reverse strand, counting down.
TAGGTTGTCAGCCGCAGGTCAACCCGCTATTGTAGATGGGGGCTTTGGTGTCGGAGAAGGCGTGAGAGGCTCTTGATCTCAGAGCCTCATCTTCTCCTGGTTGCTGGCTTTGCTTCACTCCCCGAGGAGCTATTTACACTGCCAGACGACTGCGCGACCCCTTTTCTGGCCCTGCGATCTCCTGTCTTCCTAGAGGAAGTGTCTCTAAAACGAAAGCGGGGGGCACTTCTCGCAGCTATTGAAATCCTAAACGGCAGGAACAAAAATGGGAGAAGAAAGGACCCGCTGTGAACGGCGAGCAGGCAATAACGCTAACCCTGCTTTCAAAAAATCACAGGCAGGATCCTTATGAAGTCACAAGCATGTCATAAAAGCGTAAGGAAAAAAAAAAAGAGGAAAAAGAGAGAACCACTTTAGAACCCTTTCTATTTCCTTAATGGATTTTGCACCTGTGGCTCCTGTTTTTCAGTGTTTCTCTATAACGTTGCCTTGTTCTTTCAAACAAAGACCGAGAGTCTGCTACGTTTGTGACTTCCAAGGGAAATCATGCCGCCAGCGCCGTAGCATTCCTTTTCAGAGAAGTCCCGACACCCACGCATGGTGAGAAGGACCAAAAAAAAATCCCATTTCGCAACCCAGAAGACGGAGGGAAGCACCCACACGCTGGCGTCGCCGAGGTCGCGCAGGGCGTCTGCGACCCAGCAGGACCTTGAAGCTCCTTCCATCGCCAAAGCCTGAATCGGCCACCGGCTTTCTAAGCTCTCTGAAGACCGAAATCTGTTTGCACGAGTTCTTGTCTGAATTATTTCAGCTTGCAGCCTCCTGTGTAAAAACCAGCCTGCCTGCAGACAACTCGCTGCAAGAAGAGAAGAGGCAACCGGGAGCAGCAGACAGTTAAATTTTCATTACCCAAGAGAAGCGAGTATTGTAGTAAGAAGCAAGGGACTCGCAGAGGGAACAATGACTCATTAGAAATGGAGACACTGTGGCTCCTTTTATGTAAGCGGAGCTTTGAATTTCCATTGTGTTCTGAAAAGAATTAGCCCTTTTTGTCGAGAAGTGGCGAAGGAGGACTATGAAGCTCCTCGTAAAAATATTACTGTTCAGAAACGGAAGGCCCAGTGATTAAGAGCGGTGGGACGTTTTCCTTGTCCCTCAGTGTGGAGAGCTAATCCTTCCCTCGACTCGGAGCCGGCACGATGCTTGGTAGGAGGACGATCAAGGGGCTGCTGCGTGATAACCGAAGCCTACGTGCCATCTTAGAAGGGTCCCTCTTCAGACCGAGCGGATCGCACCACCAAGTGCCCTGATGTAAAGCCACGGCGTTTCAGCCCGGCTCAGGGTTGGTTTCTCATGACGTGATGCCTGGAGATGGAGCCATCTCTTGACCATGGAGAGAGCTGGGAAGGGAGGGTAGAGATGGCTGCGTGCCCACCCTTTCCCGACAGACGAGGCCTTGTCTCCGCACCACCCCGCGCAGCTTCTGCTATCGATCCCGTGACAAATGGGCTGGTTCTCGGTGCTCGTTCAAACGGGCCCTCTCCTCCGAGCCAAGGACAATGAGCTCCCTGCGTAAGGCCCATCGCACTCGAAAACACACACGCCCGCATTGATTTTTAGATGACTGGGAAAAGCAAGCGTACAAAAGCGTTACATTATTTACAAAGCTCTCTGGAATTGTCACTCACGGGGAAGCACAGCGCGGAGAGGGAGAGCGGGGAAGAGGCGTGCGGGCGGCACAGCCGCTCGTTATCTGCCTGCCTGCCTCCCAATTACCTCCCTGGTGAGAGATGCCACCCAGCCCGGCCTCGAGGTCGCGTGCAAGCTCTGGCCGAGCGCAGCACCCGTGAGGCAGAAAGGAAAGGGACAGCCAAGCGTCCCCAGGGGCACAGCAAGGATTTCCCCAGACGAGGACAAAGGCAAGCTTCTCTTGCACCTTCGGAGGAGCAAAAAACCTGTGGCTCCCCACACACGAGCAGATGAAGCGCCCCAGCGACGCTGTCCAGAGTAAGGAGATGCGGAGCAGCATCCCCAAGGGAGGGTCACTTGTTGGTGATGGCCAGAGCCACGCCTTGCGCTTCCTTTGGCTTCATGGGGAAAAAAAAAAAGAAAGGTAGCTTGAGTTCGTCCCTTGCATAAGCTTTCCGTTATTGTATTTTGCTTCCTTGGGAGGGGGGAAAAAAAAAAAAATGTGTTTGAACAAAAATGTCAGTTTGCCCTTTTTTAGTTTGACTACGTAAGTCCGGCTCACGTGGCTTCTGTACGCTTGATGCTGCTGAATTATTCAGTTTGAAAGGAAAAAAAGAAAAAAAAAAAAAGCACAACACCCTTCAGTCAAGGAATGAATCAGCTGCACGGAAAGGCAAGCGGCAGCCTGCTCGTCACTGACCAGCTGTGTGACCTGGCTTCGGACGCGTCCCCTCTCCCAGGGGACCTGAGCTCGTACTTTGCGCACCCACAAATATTGAGGGATACGGGACGCTTCTCCCCCTCGAAGCATCCCAACAAGCAAAGCCCGGCAGCCCCATCGACTCCAAGCAGCCGTGCAGCTACGGAGGTGAAGAAGTGGGCTACCTTTAGGTGCAACCAAAGCCAAAATGATCCTGGGCGCAGGGACCCCCCCCCCCCCCCAAGAAAAGCAGCGCCAGCAGCCAGAGCCGAGTTTAAGCTTGGCCTCCGCATAATCCTTGGCCTCCCAGCCAGGCACCAGCTCCGCGCAAGCCTGCGCAGCCTGCACGCACGCCTGAGCTCATCCCGCAGTGATGTCAGATATTTTCCTAGCGCCGCTTAGAGAAGAAACATCAGCGTCCCACTGCGTCCACCGAGTAGCTTCAAACAGGAGACGGAGAAATTTCGAATGAGATATTAGACCTTTTAGAAATCTTTTTGTCTATTAGTCACACAGGCGAGAGATCTGAACTATCCAGTATTCCACTTGCTTTGATGCCCGCATGAAATCCCAGCACTGCTTTCAAAGTCACTGTGAGTAGTTTGATCAGCCATGCAGAAAGGGCTTAAATGTCATCGTCTGCTCTGTTATTAGCTACCGATTGGGAAAGGTGTAAGAGTATACTTACCCTGGGATATTTATTAGCAACCTCCTCCCAGCACCAGCTTTGAGAATTACCTCTTGTGAGATTAGACGCCTGTTCTCGGTAGCTGCACCGATAGAAAACAAACTCGTGTACCGCATCACAGAATAAACAATAAGCTGTCCCCCAAAAGCAGCGTCGGAGTGACCTTACGGACCGGATTGCACCGAATATTCCGGCTCAACGGATGGCTCCTGGCCGTTCTGCTTTAGCAGCCTACCTGCTGCCCAGATAAAGCCGGGCTCGTAGGAAGCAGCGTTATCTTCTAGCAGACAAGCTGACAGAGCCGGAAAAAAAAAAAAAATAACCAGATGAGCTTTGGGGCACACGGGACTTTGCCTGGGTTGGAGACAGAAGCAGCAAACTGAATTAGGTGGCGTTTTGCCATGGGGACCGGCACATGGGGGTCTGCTCCTGCGGCGGCGAAGCAGGCGAGGCCTCGCAGCAGAGCAGAAGGGTCAGCAGGAGGCAAAGCTCGTCGCGTTACTGAAGCTAACGGCAGACAGAAGAAGCGCGTGCGCTTCCCCGCACCCTGGGCAAGGGCCAGGGCCTCGTCCCAAAGCCTGGGCTGCTGCCGTTACCCCACCGTCGGGCTCTGAGCCTCCTGCCAGGGCTGCTTGGGGTACAGGGCTGATGCCTGTTCCTGCTAGAAGGGGAGGGCGACAGCACCACAAGCTATTTCAAGGGCACTGGAAACCCTGGGCACGGCGCTGCTCAGCGTCCCCGGCTTGAGGCAGGAGATGCTTTGCTCTCGTGAGCAGAGGGGCAGAGATTTCCTCACGCCGATCTACCTGGGGGCCCCAGCTCCCACTGAAAGTTGCAAATAAGAAATATTTTGTTGTCGGCGCTCCTGAGGAACCTGTCGGAGAATAATAAATTACCGTTTGCTCTTCTGTCAAGACAGAGATGTCCTGGCACGGCTCCACAGCGGCCAGACTGACGGGCTCGCGAGGGAGCCGAGAGGAGAAGAGGGGACGCTTCAGTAACCCCAGCCAAGCCAGCTTTTTCCATGGCAATTACAGATGCTTTTCTGATGCTAACTATTTATAGCCGACAAACGGCGCTCGCAAAGGGGGTCGGCGGGTCCTCAGCTGCAGGAGTCTTGCACAGACGCTCCTGGGACCTAAAACCACCCACTTTAATCCACAAAGGAGGAAAAGGAACTTCTCCCTTCTAAAATAACAGCCGATGCTCAAACTGGTGGGCAGCAGTCTGCTCCCCACGAAGTCACCCAGGTAAAATCCTTAAGGATTTTATCCCCTGCGACCTTCTGAAGTCTCCCAGGTGATCCCCCCCCAGCCCTGGATTACATTCAATCCAGATGCGTCCCCTTAGCCCACCCTTTGTTCCCAGCTCAGGGCTGCTCTTTTGAAATATAGTCCTATAAATCTCAGCTCATCTTTGAGTTAGAGGGCACCCAGGACACTCGTCCGTAGGAAAACGAGAAGGATGAATAATCCATTTCACAAACGATTTGGAGATTTCAAAGTCTGGCTCTGCTCCCAGGAAGAGTAGCAACTGGAAGTTGTGCAGTCTACAAGGCGGAAAATTAGACCAAAGAGCTCGCCCTGGGTCGCACCATGTTTCACTTCCATCCTCGTTTTTCAAAATCTGTTATCGCACGCTTTGAGTCACAGAGAGAAACCAAAATGAAGATTCATTTCAGAACAGAAAATGCAGATACTTAATACTAAAACTACTGAAAAATCCTGCTCCTATCTTCCACCTTCTAGCCAAAAGAAAAACGAAAACCCCATCGCACAACAAGTATTTTTTCCCCCTTACCCTCCACTACTTTAACACAGTTCTGCCAGAGCTTATTGGGAAATAACCCCAGCTTTAATCTGTCTATCTATATCTATATATATATATATGCACAGCCACATCCTTCTCAAAATAAATTTGAGTGTAAGCAACCTCACCGCAGGTTGGAGAGACACGATCCTCACCGTACGGATTTGGGAATTCACGCAAAGAGTGGTCAGCCAAGTTTCTCTACCGGACTTTGTTTCCACCTTTGCAGGTGCTCGAATTGCCACCACGCAAAGATGCCTTCCAGCAGATACCTTCCCCGAATCAGAAACGCCTGCCTGGGGTACCAAACCGCACCTATCGAGGCAGGAAAACGCGAGAATAAGTCTTACTATTGCCCTGAAACGTTGCGAGGCCGCTGTCCGCATGAAACAGCGAGCGTGTTGCTTCTGGGGGGTGTCCCGGCCAGATTAGCTTTGCGATATTCCAGATGCACCAAGACCGCGCCGAGGCTGAGGCCTCGCTCCAGCTCGCCGCTGTCTAGCTGAGCCGAGAAGCAGGGTGAGATTGCTTCAGGTTGTGTTGTGTGAATTATCAAGCCTGAAGGTGAAGTGGAATGAGAATTAGCAGGTTTCTGCTGTAATTATTGTTTGTTTGGATTTTTCCAAGCAGAAATGATTGTAAATATGCGCACTTTTTTTTTTTTACATGCAAGATTCATATTTAAAGTTAAAACAAATTATTCTGAAGAACAGCCTAAAGTTAAGTATATGCAATGCACAAAAAAAAAAAAAGCGGCGGGGAAAAGACAGGAGGGGGGAAGGGGTGCTAAGGCGAACAGGAAGGGAGCANTTACTATTGCCCTGAAACGTTGCGAGGCCGCTGTCCGCATGAAACAGCGAGCGTGTTGCTTCTGGGGGGTGTCCCGGCCAGATTAGCTTTGCGATATTCCAGATGCACCAAGACCGCGCCGAGGCTGAGGCCTCGCTCCAGCTCGCCGCTGTCTAGCTGAGCCGAGAAGCAGGGTGAGATTGCTTCAGGTTGTGTTGTGTGAATTATCAAGCCTGAAGGTGAAGTGGAATGAGAATTAGCAGGTTTCTGCTGTAATTATTGTTTGTTTGGATTTTTCCAAGCAGAAATGATTGTAAATATGCGCACTTTTTTTTTTTTACATGCAAGATTCATATTTAAAGTTAAAACAAATTATTCTGAAGAACAGCCTAAAGTTAAGTATATGCAATGCAAAAAAAAAAAAAAAGCGGCGGGGAAAAGACAGGAGGAGGTAAGGGATGCTAAGGCGAACAGACAGGGAGCAGATCGTCGGCTGAGCAGGGTACGTTTCATGCACGTGCTCATCCTCGCTACCTGAGGAAGGCGCTTAAAAACTCACCTATTTTTCTATCCATAGATGAAGACCAAATAAAATCTCCCCTCCCCTGAAAGCCGTTGCTGCGACAGTATCCACGGACCCAGGGAAATGCCTAGAACATGCAGTCGTCCGTTGCTCAGCCATCACGGAGGTGACCTGCACCAACGCCTACAGCAACCGGGTCCTGCTTTTGGACTGGGACTTACCAAATAAAGCCAAGAGCCATGAAAAACAGGAGAAAACGTGAATTCAGTCAGTATTTATAGCCTACAACTGCTTTATCAGCCCACGTGCACCCTTGGGAGAAGCCACGGGGAAGCGGCCGTGCCTTACCTCTGCCAACAGAGCCAGCGACTTCTCTGCTCTATTGCTGGGGGAGAAGGGACCGCGTCAGAAGGGGACTCAAATGTATTTAAACACGAGACTTTGCTGTTTGTTTTGGTACCAGCTCCTTCTCAATGGTCCCCACTGCAGAGTCAATGGCTTGCTTGTGCAAAACCCCAGTCTGAGAGAAAATTAGCACATTCCAGCCTGCTGAGTTAATTAGCACGTAATGAGAGATGCTCATCGATAAACCCAGCTGCTTCTGAACCCCCTCCCGGGCCGAGCCTCCATGCCTGCAGGACATAGGAAGCTTTCCATCCCGCGACGAGCTCCACGTGGCTCACTTCGAAGACGATGTGCCACCCTGGAACAGGCAAACCCCCAGCCCTACGCAGGGAGGCGAAGCTTTGCAAGAGTTCGCACAACCGGCACAGCAACAAAACCCCTTTTCAGTCAGGTTTTTGAGGGGGGGGAGCCGGGGGAGATGCTTTTCCATCTGGTTTGCTGGTAGAGGATTCCTTCCCCAGGGTTAAGAGCAGGGAGCCAAAATGAAAAGGAACTTTATTATTATAATATTACACCCCCTTACAGGGGAAATCTCTCTCTAAGGATTGCCCCCCTCTTGAAACCTTATGAGTCCACAGCTGGGGATAGAAACCTCCACGGAGGGAAGGGGAAAAAAAAAAAAAACAGATATGAAAACGCCTCTTTTACAGTTTCAACCACAGCAAACCTCAAATGCAGGTCCCTTTTCAGGCTAAAATCCTGAGGAATGAGGATAGAAAAAGTCCCCAAACTAGTAACGGCCGCAGATTTAGCCGGTACCACCGCTGTTTCTGACTCGAGGAAAGGCTTCCTGCCTTCAGCGCGGCAGGAACGTAACCTGTTTAAGGCTTTAGAGAGAGACACATAACCATCATCATCATTTTTAAGAAGCAATGTGCAACACAGCGCCTTACGGACTCCTATAAATTACTCGGCACCCGGCTGCCAGCTCAGCCTAAGCTCGATATTGCCTGCAGTAATTATTTGGATCAAATGCAGTTTATCTGCTTCATATTTGTGTTTCTGCGCTCTCCGGTAACTTATAAATGTCATTGCAGTGTTTATTTGTTATAATGAAACTTAATGACGTTTGAAACCAATGGCTGCGGTTGCGGGCTTGCAGGTTTGAAGTAATCTCTTCATCTCAGGAGCAGGAGGCCCAAAGATAACATTAAATTACCCTATAGGAAAGGAAGATGTATGCAGACAGATATTCAGGCCTGTGTATTATTCATTGGAGAGATGACTAGCAATGAGCCACAGCGCCTAAGGCTACGGGCTCAAAGCATTGTCACCCAGCGAAGGCAAATGTTCCTGTCCAAGGGGAACCACTTGTCAAGCCATAAGCCCAAATGCATCTCAATCTGTTTTATTAAACCTTCTAAGGCATGCTGGGGCGGCTCAGTGCAAGACGCCCGCGTGAAACGGCTGGCAGGGAGGAAAAAACAAGGTGGGGCTGCTGTAAAACGAAGCAGAGCTGGGTGGGAGAGAGAGAAACCGGCTTTGCGAGGCTTCAGGAGGGGACGGGGAGCATGGAGCGGCAGCGGTGGTACCCCATCTCAGCCAGATGCCTGATGCCGAAGGCTGTTCTCCTTCCGCGCAAGGCCCAGCGTAAACTTTTCTTGCCTTTGCTTCAGGCACTGCTCCTTGTCCTCCCTTCGACTGAATAATTTCCTCCCTTGGTTTCTATTGCTGCGCGTATTTATAGACTCTGGTCGTGTCTCCCCTTGAGCCTCCTCCAGACTATATAAATTTACCTCCTTCAGTCTCTCCTCTTACAACCCTCTCTCTAATCCCTGGGCCATTCCTGCCACCGCAGTTAGTATTCTCCCCGGCTTTGCTCCGTGCTCCCCGGGCTGCGGGGACCAGCGCCGCACATGACGCTCCGGTGCCAGTCACGTCGCAGCCCGCGTGGAGCTGCGCAATTACTGATGCCTTATTACCTCGGGATCCGCTGAAGCGAAATGCCCGTGGCAACAGCCACGAACATCTTTCCCTAAGCTCCCTCCTCGCTGTCAGGAGTGCGGCGGTACCCAGGACAGCCAGCACCAAAAGCAGCTTTAACCCCTGCAGCACAACCCGGCTTCAGCGCCTCTGGTTTTTGAGCTGCTTCCCTTAACGTGGGCACCCAACGTAGGGCCAGGCTGATGCTTCCACACCTCCTGGCCATCAGAGGCCCGGTACCCGCTACTGCATTTCCCAGGAGTAAAGAAATAGCATCACCAGCCCCTTCCCCGCTAGGGCGGTGAGAATTTAAGGTCTCCAAGAAACTAGACCCCAGCTGTCGGTTCAGGGAAGTTTGGCTTTTCGTCTTCACCTGCTTCTCCCGCACAAGGTCAGACAGGCCTGGAAATGCCCTGCGCTGCAGCCGTCCGTCCTCAGCAACACAGCTTCTTCCTTTTGCGCTGAACCTAAGCAAGGCAGAGGTATTCCTCCTGCGTTGCCATGAGCCTCCCAAGGCTGTTGTACCCACCCACTCCAAATCCCTAAACAACCCTGGGAACGCCAATCTCTAGAGTTTCAGTCATTTCACGTGACTTTAGGAAAAGAGCGTTTCCACCAAAATACTCTGAGGAACAGCAGATGGAGCGCATCTGTCCCTTGGCCATCTCCGTACCCTACCACCAAGGTCCCAGCCCTGCCACAACAGGGTCTCCGGGACAGTCGCCCTGGGGACGTGCGGCACAGGGAGGCAATTCTTAGAGATCAAACACTACAAGCAAACGCCTGTCAGTGCGTTATTCACCAACCAACAGGAAAGGGGGAAAAAAAAAAAGCCTGGGTAACATATTTGATTAACCTCATCTGACCAGCTGGATTAAAACCAGAAGCTGTTATTGGCAGACACGTTACCCGATGACAACTGACAAAAGAAATTCATTTCTTTACTTGCAATCCTCATGCAACCAGCCCCAGAGAACCTCCTGCAAGGATCTCACCAGGAAAGCTCGTCCGAGACCCCATCGCCGAGCTCCCTACGAGCAGCCAGGACCTCTGTGCCACAGCCCGCGTTTCCAGCTGGGAGCACTGCGGATTAATGCACCGGCACACCGCTTCTCGCAGCGCCCAGAGCCTCGGCAGAAGTCTCCCGTCCACGAACCGACTGGATCTAACCTTGCTTAAAAACCCCCGTGACATCGATTAATGAGAAGGAGAAGACTGTGCAGGGCCACCTGCAACGACCTTGCCTGCAAACCCTTGAAAAGGGAGTTCATTCCGGAATAATGCCGCAGCTCTGCGAGGAGGGGTTGCGGGCCCCGCCGTCTCCCAAGCAGCTATCGAAACAAACAAGTTGACAAATGAGGCTGCCTCTTAATGAAGCTGAAGCCAAAGTCAATACTCGGCCTTTCTATCAGGGCACAGATCAAAGACGGTCTCAAGGGCAAACGACCTTGGCGGGGGTGGGACAGCTGTCACTCGGAGGAGGGAAGGAATGGCACGAAAATGAAAAGGAGCAGCCTCGGAAGCAGAGGGAGACAAGGGCAACTTGCAGAAGAAGAAAGGAAAAGGATTTAAAAGAGGAGAAATGCAGAAGGCTGGGGGGAAGCCTTTCTTCCAGGCCTGATGTGCTCTTTCAGCAATTAAATCCGGTTATTAAGATCCTGGTGATCTTCCCGTCCTCTGCTATCACTGCTGCACATCTACAGCAACATCCTCCCGACAAAACCGTATTCCAGGTGCTTTCTCTGCAGACGCTTTCCTTTTCCTCCCTACCCCAGCTGATGAAGGATCGAAATGGGGAAGGATCAAGGCTGCCGCCCCATCTATTTTCGAGTACTTGGGGGGCTTTAAATTTCACCTTCAAGTTAGGTACATTTGGGGTGATTTTCTGCTGTAGCAAAGACAGGGGCAGGGAGGAAGGGAGAGAAAGGAGGAAAGCACTCGGGTAAGAACAGCACAAGAGAGATATCTTCCACAAAACCAAACCAGCTCCCCTGCTACCAACAGGCATTTGTAGATAGAGCCATTCGTTCGTGCAAGGGACGGTTCGGTCCTGCAGCACCCTTGTCTCCATTAATGGCCACTGCACCCTCTGAGCCACTGCTTTGGGGTTGCCCCTTCCCAACCAGGGCACCCTCACAGCGGGGAATGGCAGGGACAGGAGCTCTCCCGAGGACACTGCGCACAAGGACTCGGCCGGGACAGCCCAAGGCCGATCCCAGCCTCGCCGCTGGCCGGCTGTGGACAACCCCCCCCTTGCTGCTATTCCATACCCTCGCTTGAGTCGGCTTAGGAGGCAGGCTCCTGGGGTAGGGATCGCTTCCCTCCCCATTTGCACAGCACCTAGCACGACACGGACTTCACCTTCAGGTGAAGGCTTCTGCTGCCGCATGAGCCAACACCCTCGTACCTCCCCACCACGCCATCTCCAGAAACCTCCACCGGCAACTCAGCTCCCCCTGCTTCTCTTTGAAAACTTCTTGATCGAACGCTGGTCTAAGCCGATGGCAACAAAGACCCAGCATACTTATCTCCAGGTCAACCTAAATATTTCATTTAGCTTCTAAAGAAGTCAATTCCTTTCTCTCTTTCTTCCTTCCTTTATTTTAAATCTCGAAATGCATACCGTCTCTCATGAATATTGATGAGGATCATTAGTCACTGAACATTTCACTTCCCTTCTCTTTCCCCCGTCTATATAAAACCTTCATCTTTGTTAAAGGGAAAAAAAAAAAACAAACCCCAAACATCTCAAGTTATATCTCTGGATGTGTTTTAAGATTAGCCCCATTAATACATTTATAGATTGAGTAAATACCTGTGGGAGCAAATACCGGGCATAAAAGGATACATACATACAGGCCCCGAGATCGCTGCTGCACTGGAGGTAATTGTTAAGGTTTGTGGTTTAAGTTCGTTGCTTTGTGAAGGATCACAGGAGCAGCCCTGGGTACTAAATAACCGTCGTGTTGGCTGCCTACCCAAGGGGAATTTCACTCGCGCTCCCCCTCACACGTGCTCCCTACCTATCCTTCAGGTTTTTGACCATGCCCGTTCCTTCTGTCTTCATCAACCTCAACCTGAAGGCTGCTAACGGACTGCAGTTTTATTTAGTGAATACAGATGGTGGGGTTTGGCCAAGATACAGCAAACAACTCGGGAAGAAAAAGAACAGGACTTGCGGCATTCAACTTGATACTCTGCAACAATATTTCACTGTTTCCTTACGATAAGAATGCATTTTTAGAAGGGTTTAAAAAAACCCAAAAGCCAGCCCCAATAAAGCAATAAAGCTGGGTTTTTTGCAGCACCCTTCAGCCAAATCCAACAAAGTCCCACTTCTCTGAGCAATGGGAAAGGGTTCATTGTGTTGGCCTGAAACACACAATTTCTGCCGATTTGTCGTTATAGCTGTGAAATACAGCTGTCTTGCACCGCTCCCGTAAGAAAGGAGCTTCATCTCACAGGTTGGGACTGCAGAGCAGAGACGACGTTACGCGACCTAACGACACGCAGGGAAACCAGCAGGGAACGGAGCTTCAAAACTATTTATTTAAGCCTTTTCATAGCATTCCAAAGCCACGGGCTTTGTAACACCAGAAGGGTTTCATCTTCACGACGATCTTACCGGGCTCCCACACCACAGCCTGGCTTTAGCTGGAAGTACTCTAGCCACGGCAAGTTTCTGCTCACAATTGCACGGTAGATTTACTTCTGCTGGCTTGAGAGCCGTTTTAACGGCAAGCCCGACTGTTCATCAATACAGGTATGTCTCAGAGTGAGACTTACAAGGCTCCAGCGGTTTTAATTGATATTCTAAGCGACGGTAACTTGGTGCTGCTTCATTGCTGCAGTCCGTGAAGCTCCGACCCCGGCTCTGCCTGCAGAAAGCATGCATGTGCGTCTGCCTCCAGGAGAGGGAGATTGGGGATCTGGACCAGGCAGGAACGACCCATGTGTTTCCCTGCAGCGGCGGGTAGGCCTGCAGAGCTTCGTAGAATGCAGCGCCGCGTTGCGGTGCCCGTGGCCCAGGAGGACTCCCAAAAATGGCAGAAGAGACGCTCTTCCTCCAGCCTTGGGTAGGGAGATATACTGTCACCTTCCTGCCCCCTTCCTGAATCAAAGCCCGGATCATTTTCTTGGAAGCAATGGCTTCCAGATAACTTTGAGAAGCTGGAGGCTTCCACACAGTCACACTATCGTGTCCATGCCGGGAAGATTTATGGCATCATCAGAAGCTGACTTGATGGCACAGCCAAACCTGCATGTCCAGGTTCTGGTCCGGTGGACACCACGCCAACAGTGTGACCTGTATTGCTAATGAAATACCGCCTGCCAGCAACCTCTCCGTCAGGGTCCCCGTGGACACCGAGGGAGGAAAACTAAATAACAGACACCCGGGCTGCAGCAACAGCTCTGCAGAGAGGGGAAAATTATCGAGAGATACACACGCTCGGAGGTAAACTCTGAGGGTAGCCTGGAGGCAGCGCAGAGATGAGAAAGCCAGAGCCACCATCTTCAGAGGGAAGCCTTGCATCGCCTTTAATTCATGCTCCCGCTGCCTCCTGATGGACCTCACAAATAAACCACCCCAAACCCAGCAAAGGCGGTAACAGCCAGCCAGGGTACGGTGAAGGACGTAACCTGATCTCTGCCCTTTTTCAGGTGCATTTTACAGGTCAAGTTTTTCCCCACCAGCTTGCTGTGGTCCTTAGGTGCACGTTCCACTCCAAATGCCGTTAAGGACCTAAAGGGGAGCGCAAGGGCAATGGAATTCAAGTAGCCAGGATATTCCGAATCCCCCCTGGATACTGATCCATGCTTATTAATGACTAAGACTCCCGAAGTGCCTTTAGCAGGCCCCCCAGCCCCTGCAAAGGGACAGTACACAGATTCCAGGTGACCCCAGGTTCTTCCATAGACACCTGCCAGCTGAACAGCAAGAGAAGCCGCTCCTGAATTATCTTATCCAGTACTCGGGGAGCAAGGAAGTATTGTATTCATTTATTTAAGACCACGCAGCAATGGCTTTCCACAGGGGACCGCTACTCAAATCAATAGATAAAATTATACCCTTAGACCATTAACTGCCACAACAACACCGTTACCGTAAAAACTCGCGAGCTTTGTCTCAGATTTATAACCAGCAGAGTTGCTCAGCTGCACTGCAACCGCTGTAGACAATAGAATCACAGAATCACCACAGAATCGCAGAATCACCACAGAATCACAGAATCACCACAGAATCACAGAATCACCACAGAATCACAGAATCACCACAGAATCACAGAATCACCACAGAATCATCGAATGCTTTGGGTTGGAAGGGACCTTTAGAGGCCATCCAGTCCAACCCCCCTGCAGTGAGCAGGGACATCTTCAACCAGATCAGGTTGCTCAGAGCCCCGTCCAACCTGACCTGGAATGTTTCCAGGGATGGGGCCTCCACGTCAAGGATGAAGCTCTGCTCCTCCTCTCCAAAGCAGCAGAGAGCAGCAGTAGGACGGGGAGGCGTTCCCTATCCTGCCTGAACGGAGCGGTGCAGAGCACATGGGATCCTTCCCTTGGCAGCACCCTTGTGAATGCGCATGATGGGTTTCACCAGCAAGGACTTGGCTCGCAGCAGCGTATGCCTCTCCAGCGAGGTCCTGCATTTTACCCAGTTTTCCAGCTAACCCAACCCAGGCAAAGTCTCCCCTTGACACCGGACAAAGAGACAACTTGTTTGCTGGTTTTTCCTCAGGTTTCACTTACACCCCTGCCTTGTTTAGCCAACAGACACACAAAGCATCGCAGAAATATCAACGAGACCGCTGCTGCTACCGATGCATCTTTAACAACTTCTCCGGAGCTTCCTCCATCCACTCCCCTCTTCCTTCTCAGCTAAAGAACAAAAGGCTCAGTGCAGCTTATACAGGAGATGCCTTCCCTAATCAATTGTGATTGTGTGTTCATGGGGAGACATGAGTGACAACGCTTGGGGTAAGGCAAGATTCCCAGCCCTGGAGGAGACAGCACCTTTACTGGCGATGACAGCAGAGTTAGCAATGCCAAGTTCGCATCGCATCCCGTGGGGAGATCAGCTAATAATGGACCCACAGTGGATCCCAGCAGATTTTGTGCCAGGGATCCTGTAGCTTTTAGCAAAGCTTTGCAGGGAACCCCATTCCCAGGCTGCAGATTGATGCCAGTGGATCCTGCTGGCTGCCCAAGCCTCGGAGGGTAAAGTGTAAGAAGATGCTGGGGACGCTCAAGAAGATGCTCAAGTTGTTTAGGGGCTGTTAAGCTCCCCTGCGTGCAAAAGCAGGCTGAGCAGAGGCAACGCTGCTTGAGCTAAAGCAAGCAACACGTTACAGGTCTGGTCCCAAAGGACAGACCCTTTCCACCGCTGGGACAGAGAACTGGGTGAAGTTTGAGCTCCTCCAGCAGTGCGAGCTGCCCCCAGCAGCGCAGAGCCTCTTGGCATCTGGTGGAGGAGAAAGGTCACTTCTTACAGGGATAAGAAGGGCTGGCTCTGATTTATCCTTGAGACTGAGGAAGATTCACGCTCAGCCTGCGTTGCTGCAGATGTAAAAATCACTTGCAAGATCCAGATTAAGCGTCCCCATAAATCCAAGCGATTCCGAGGCAGGAATTGCTTTGCCGGGCTGCTAATGGGTGGCAGGGATACGTCACCGCGTCTCGGTGCCACGCTCTAATCGGACGTTTTCCTGGCAGGGAGCAGTCACTGAAACCGCTTTGAACTACAGCAGGCAGCAGAAGGGGTGTTCAAGCAGAGAGACATTTGGAGCAGAGGCACACCCAGCTTCTCTAAACAAGCCATTTTTCCCCCCAAACCAGCAGGGACTCCATCCCAGAGTCCCAGCTGGTTTCTCTCCAAGCAGTAAGACGGTGCCTGACAGAGAGAGGAGCCTTGAATCAGACGGTTGTAAAAAGGATGCTCAGCCTCCGGGAGGGACAGGCACAGAGTCCCTCTGTTCTCCGCTGAAGAAGCGGGAGGGCGCGGTGGGATGGCTGGAGCCGGGCGGGACTGAACCGGGCGCAGATCTGGCTACAGCCCAAAGAAGAGCAACGCACCCAGCCTCTGTGCCTACCAGGGTATCCAGGGCTTCAACATTTAGGGCATGTTTTAAAGACTAAACCCAGTTTTGGGTTTAAATCCATCGCCTTTCCTCCTCTGCTCTTCTCAATATCGGATTTTACCCGTCCGGGCATTGCTGCCGCAGCACCCCGGCACCCTGCTAACCTAAACGCTCCCTCCCGCAGAGGAGAGCTGCTGCCAGAGTACCCGCAGCCTTCGTTTTTTGCAAGAGCTGCAGATTGCCTTTGAGAAGCTATTAAGAGGCAGTCGAATAGAGCAACCTTTCATTGACAAGTCACTCGGCCCTTTAAACGATCTCCAAATAGTGTTTTCTTTTTATTGCTTTCTGCAGTTTAACAGCCTTGATTTCAAGTTACTTTGGCTTATGATAAACTCCAGATCTATAACGCCTCTATTCTCTCCCTCTTTGGTCTCTCTCACCCACTTCTTCTTTATGTTTTTATTAAAAAAAGATCCAGGAAAACAGATAGCAGATTAAAAGGGAAACAAATTGAAATGGGTCAAATGTATCTTGCTTAGATGACAGCCACCCCATTAGATACTTTTAAACAGGACAAATAATCTGTTCAGAAGCACAAGTGGGCTTTTACGTTTATTCTGAATTACAAACCAAATGATTGCAGCCTCAAATGGAAGCACTGGCTAATTGCGCTAATATCTCACTAATTCCAGCACCAAGGAATGGGGGGAAAACCTAACGATTTTCACCATTTCACCAATTATTCAATTTAGACCAAGGTACATTATGCAAACCCCGGGTTGAGCTTCCTCTCCATTTTGTGCTCTATGACAAGGACTGGAATTCCAATTATTAATAATGGAGGAGCTATAATTATTCTAAGGATGGGTACGAGATAATTATAAGCCATAAAAACAGCTTTCGTATGCATACACAATTCTCTCCCCATGTCTCGCAGAACCAAAACCTATCTGCAGACTAGAGATACGCTGAAGTTGAAGACAAAAAGGAAAAAAAAAACAAACCATCCAGACCTACGCTGCTCGCGGTTCATGAGCACAAAGCCGCAGCTGATAACACAAGCCAGAAACAGGCAGCTGCCCACTTCTGCCAGGCAGGCAGGGGCTGATCCGAACCATCCTTACTAGTTGCAGCCTGTGAAGGTTGCATGGATGCACGACCCATCACAAGGAGAGCAGGCTGGGGGCTCTCCTTTAATTCAGGCCACCATCGTCGTTGCCCCTCGGGGCCAACCCTGACCCGCGTCCCAGGTACGTGGATGAATCGTCTGCGTTTGAGATGGTCCCCCTTTTGGGACCTCCATCTTCCCCCAACAAGAGACATCAGAGCTTTGCGTTAGTCCCAGCGCCTTTAAATAAGGCCCCAAACCTTCTGAACAAAAGAGTCAAGGTGAGATTTGCAGCTCAGACTGCAAAACTCTTAACTTCTCATCATCTATACTCCCAAAAACTCCAGGTTTGCCTTATGCAACAGCCCCACAACATCCACGTGGCCTTTGGAGAAAAATCTCCTGCTTTGGATTCGGACAGCCCTTATCCGAGCAGATTTCTACAGCCATTACCCAGCAAATACGATGTGCTAAGCAACACCCTCTCCCAATTAAACACCGAGCAGCGCTCGTTGCTACGTGGAGCTGCAGCTCTGCAGTAATGGCTGCCGGTATTGCAGTGCTTTGTACAGCGAACGCAGAAAGCTGCAGAGACCGGGTTCTGCTTCCAGCCACGACGCAAACGGAGGGCGGCCGCTGCCAGAGATAACTCCGGCACAAGCCCCTCTCCTCCTGGCACGCCGGTCAGCGTTTGCGTCCACAGCGGCCGATACCGAGGAGACTGCCTGCAGATTAAGGTACAGGTTTTAGCCTCGTGCCCGTGCCTAGCCGATGGCACGGATGCGAGCAAAGCAGAAAGCAGGGCTATAAGCCAAGCAGGGAGCTGAAGAGGAGGCGTTTGTCCTTCCTTGAGCACAGACCATTAACCATTAGCTGGTCCAGGAGGAGGACGCTGCACCCAGTCCTTCTTCTGTCCCTTTTCCCAGCCACCCCTGCTTTCACCACCCAACCTTGGACACCAGGATGAAGCCCACCCTTCCCCTCCAAAGCCGAGCGCTGGGTCCATCCCACAGAGATGCCACCTGCCCGCTGCGTGCGAGGACACGAGAGCCAGCGAAGCGCCTGGAAAGGGAGGCGAGAGGAGGGAAGGGAGCTGCCCTGCCCCGCTACCCTGGGCACGGGGAGAAGGTTGTAGGCACCTTCCAGCAGCCGACGGCTGGCGGGAACAGGTGGTGAAGGAAAAGGCTGACACCTCTCTGCGCTTAATCGTTCCCGTTAGTAGCTTTATGAATGGCAGCCAAAAAGTGCCATAATCGCTGCAGTGACGCTTGCTAATGACTCGAGTTAGATCTGGCAAGAAGTCAACGGCAGGAGAGAAGAAGAAAAATAGCAGGAGCGGGATCGACATCTGAATACCTGCCTTTGACCGCCGCAGAGGAGAGCGGAGCAAGCCCAACTTGGGACCTGCAGCTATGGACAGGCAGGGACCGAGCACGATAGGTGAGCAGGGAGAGGTGTTACAGCACACCCCTTGCCTTCCCTTGGGAAGGGAAGAGAACTGAGTGTGAAGGGGGAGAGGGAATGGAAAAACAAGCCCCAGTTTTCAGGTTAGTTCAAGATCCTTGTTCTTGGGGACTAAAGGTGGCCCACCCCATAGATACCACCTTTCTACTCCAAAATCCCCCTGAGCCAGGGCAGCGCAAGCCCTGGGGGAAGCAGGGTAACTCAGCTCTCCGCCAGCCTCAGCATCACCTCCGTTGCACGGCACGTGCCTTGGGACATCTAGTCCACGGGCCGGGGCTCCCACCCAACCGCCGCCGTGGCCAGGGGAGAGTTGCTCCCAAAGAGGAATCCAGCCCCTCGTGAGCAAACAGCACGCTCCTCCTGATTATGTATCTGTTTCTGAATGTTAACAAACAGTCGGCAGCATCTGATTGAGTGGGTTATTAGTGGAATGAAGACAGATGGTGGAGGATTAACTCTAAAGCGTCTTTATTGCAAGGCCGTCATTACAGACAGCTCTACCTCTCTCTCTCCCTCTGTCTACAACTGTCACCAGCTTAATTTCACCCTACAACTCACAGCCGCACACCAGACAGTGATCCCAGCACGCAGACGAGGCAATCGTCAATCACAGTAAAGGGATAAGCATATAGCAGCCACGCTGGAGCAGCACCTTCCCTCTCCCCAGCCCGTACACCCCCCAAATCGTGCCCAAATCCAGCACCTTCCCTGGTGTGGGCTTCACAGTGGCAATAAGGCAAGAGGCAGTCGCACCCGATGCGGCGCAGCGACGCCAGCTGAGCGGACAGCACCCAAATGGGTTTTGCTTTGCACATCACCGGTGGTGCTGGCAGCAGCCCAGGCTGCTCTGTCGCCTTTAAGCTGGGAGAGACACCAACGCCTCACCCCGAGCTGTTTTTTCATGACACAGGTTGATATACGTTGAAATGAGGAACCGATATGTATTAACCAAGACTAACAGAGGCAAGTTCTTGACACTTATTTTGGCTTCTCGCCCTGGAGGACAGCTCAGCCAGAAGAGGCCGCATCTGCAATCAGTTGTGTTAATGGACACCCACCACTTGCCAGCTGGTAAACAAACAACATAATGCCACCAAAGACCCTGGCTGGGCATGGCCACAGAGCATCTGCAAGCCACAACGTTTATTTTACCCTGCTGGGAGAGGCTGCCACACCGGTCTGCAAGTGCCCAGCCTGGAGCTTCTCCGTGGGGATAGCCAAGAGAAGCGCTATCCCACCAACAAGCAATTCCTCCACGCTGACGAGGCCTCCGTCTAAGTCCTCTCGTGCTTCTCTACCTACGACCGGATTTTGTAGATGTCTCCGTTAAGTGACAGCAAGGTTCTAATGATCCCTGTAATTACCCATTTCCACTACGATGGAGACCCCACACCTCATAATTATCCGATTGCCCCACTGCCTACCTCTGCTTTCAGTTCCTTCAGCTACCCTGTAATTATTAATAGGGCTATTCATTAGCACCATTACGCCATAAGAAGAGGGAAAGCTCGCATTTGGCAAAAATATAAAAGGAAAGCTGTCTCTCTCCTTATCCCTGCAAGGTTACTGGCCCAAAGAGTCTGGTTTGGGTACTTTGGGGAGGAAATACCTTCGCTGTGCCTCTGTAGATGACCAGACATCCAAACCCCCCCTTGGCTCCCATCAGAGCTCAGCCCACGCCGTACAGCGTGGCCCTGCACTGAAATCCACCAAAAACGCGGGAGGTTTGAGGCCTGCAATCGTCATCCAGAATCGCCTCTAGTGAAAACACGAGTCCTAGGTGGTCTTTGTAGCCATGGAAATCCCCCGACTTTGTTTTTGGCAGATTGTACCTTTAAACGTAATGGTCCTGGAGCCTGCGGGGGCCAGAAACTCGCTGGCTGCACAGCGCCAGGCAGGCACACTTTGTTCCCTTTCCCACACAAAGGCTTTACTTTTGGCCTTTCATGTTTCTTTGTTCTCTCCACACAAAGCCACGTTCAGCCTGAAAAGGGGGCTCGCTTCATTGGTGGATCCAGGCTTTGAATCCACCGGGGGACAGGAGCTTTGTGAACGATCCCAAAGGATCGGCAGGATGCCCAGGCGTGCCCACGGTCCTGCAGGCTCTCAGACACCCTGGGAGCATCCCCAGGGTGCTCCTGCCTGTCTGAGCACAGCCACGGGCAGCCTCTCCAAGAGGTTTGAGGGACAGGAAGGTATCGAGAGAGAGATTGCACCTTCTCACAGCACTCGGACGAGACTCTGCCACCCGTTCTCCCAAGGGGCAGCCCCTTCCCGTTGAAAACATCCTCTAATCAATGTTTAAAAAGCACGTGGTGGTTAACAAGCAGGCGGTGAAGTCTTGTGAAGTCCTGTCCCCGTGTTATCAGCTCCTGGGAAACTGAAGGAACCTTTGATCTTCTAGCTGATATTCAAGCCATAAACTTTCCTCCACGAGAGCTTTACCCCATGAAAGCTAATGCACCTTTTACTCTCGTGAAGACGAGGCTTCCTGCAAGAGCAGCCACCCCCATGGCCGACTGCTGGGCAATACATCATCCTACACAAGCAAAAGGAAGCGCAACGGGGCAAGCGATCGCACCCTTTGTCCAAATCATTTCCAATCAAAGCCCCCCAAAAAGGATTAGATCCACGTTTGGATCGAGTTTGCAGTTCCCGGAGTAACCTCACAGAAGCCAAACCCTCCTTGACGTACCCTCAAGACCCTCCCACCTTGCAGGGCTCTGGGACCTTTAATCCTTCTCCGATCCAGCATTAATCGGAGACGGCGCCGCACCAGGGTTTGCTCCAGAAAAAGAAGCCGTGCAACGAAGTTACCAGAAGCAAGGATGCCAATTCTTCCGAGCGTAAACAGTTTTTGTTTAGTTATTATGCTTCATAATTATTTATGATATTTCTATGGATTAATCAATGCTCATAAAGTACTTGGGGGGTGACTAGAATATAAATAGGGAAATTTTAGCGAGATCTCTGCCAGAGTACAGGGGTTTGACAAACAACGGAACGGGTCCTCCGAGGGGCGCAAAGGCACTGCAAACCGGTACTCTGAAGGTGGCACGGCGAGGCACTACCGGCCAACTAGAATAAAAAGAGTAGATGCAGCAATTGCTGGAAGAGCTTCCCATGTGACAAATCCTTTCCATGGGAAAAAGACAGTGGATTTCGGATGTATGGAACTAATAAGCTCCTGCTCTGCTCTTGTAGCTTCATGCAGGGGGCTTCCCACATCCGTGCCCACCAAGATGTTTCGGAGATCGAAGGGGAAGCAGGATTTTCTCCTCAGTGTGAGCAAGAACCTAGCACGTTCCTAGCGGTAGCACATCCACATCCCTTGCACTGAGATTGCTAACGGGGAAGGAAGAGTGGAAGGTGAAGGAATCGCTCACCTTCAGTCATCCTGCGGTACTTCTCCTTGTACATGAACCCCAGTACTAGGCAGCATCCTCTTCCTGGGAGCCCCAGTTCTGCAAGAGAAGAGAGAGCGATGTTAGAAGACCAGGCTGGGGACAAGAGCAAGCACACGGGGATGCTGCAGGGAGCAAATCCTGCTGGTTACACCCTTCGGGTGAAGCGCCAGCGAGGCGGGCACGTAACCGAAGTCTTTGGTCAGCCTCAGAGCTCAACTTCGCTGGGGGTCCCAAACCAACTGCTTCCAGCTGCCGTTGCGCTGCTCTGCTTAGCCACGTGTATCTGGAGACAGGAGGGTCACCATGCCCTCCCTTGCCCATCTCTTAAGTGCTCCTCTACGCTAAGCAGAGGGAACGAGCCGCATCTTCCTCCACATCAGTGCGTTACAACAATACGGACTCTTAAATCTCTTTCTCCCTTAGCGGGCAGCAAAGTAAAATGGGAAGTGGCCCTCAGAAGGGAAGAGAAGTCTGGCTTGAAGCATCTCGCTCTTTAGAAGCGAGCAAGTGACCCTACAAGCAGCAAAGTGCCGGAGGCTGAGGAGGCGCATGCCTTTGATGCCTTGATTTCTTAATGGGGCTTTCTGACTATTGGTAACAAACAGAGAGAGATCTGAACACGGGTTTTTCCAGAAGTAGGCTGCGTGCATGCGTGCTCTCCCCGTGCGCATCTCAGAGCGGCAAAAAGCTCTAGTTCTTCAAACAAATTCTCCTGTGTCACAGTGGAGAAAATTAAGGTACCATGTCCCCGATGCTGCCTGCCTGTGGACCTGCAGAGCTCCTCGGGGGCTTCTGTGCTCTACAGAGCCCTGCTGATCAAAGCCCCTTTGATGTTTACTTAATGTGGCTGTGGTCTCTTTAGAGCCCCCCTCTGCCGAGGAAGGAGCGCTGGGGAGTGCCACGGAGTTGTGCCGCACGCAAGAGGGGAAGGCGGCGAAGCAGGAGGGTTGAGAGCGCAGCGACAGCTTTAGAGCGGAGCGAGCGCTGCCTGGCAGCCTTGGCTTCTGGCGCCGGGATGCAAACTTGGGTTTGAATTGCGGATCTGGACCGCGTCCAGACGACGAGGAAAGTTGCTCACCACAGCGTGATGTGATGTGCAGGGAAGACACCCGGATTTATACGGGTATGTACCCAGATATATGGTATTCCTCCCTAATACTGCTAGCCACCGTGGCATTCCAGCAGAGGGGCTAGCTTCCTCCTCCTGCGCATGGTATGAGGCAGAATCAGAGCCTAAACCCCCAAAACCCAGACTTCCTTTGACCCCAGGACATTCAGGCTATGAGCAAGACTAGTTAAAGCACTTTCTCTAACATTAAACAGGCCTCCACCTTTCAAGAGGCTAAGGACCAACAGCTCCCAGTCCTAAGGCTCCCATCAGGGAGGACATCGGCATCTAACTGAGACAAATCACACGTGTAATCCCGCTGAAGTTGATGCTCAGACAAAAGTAAGTCTCTTGACATGCTCAGAGTAAGCTGAGATTTAATCGCTCCCCCAAATCCACATTGCCACCTAGGGTAATGCCCCAGAGAGAAACAGGCACCTCCAGAAAGTGACTCACTTTGCCTACTCGGGATGACTTTGGGGGTGCTTTAACTCTCATTGGCCATAAAAGGTGGTGGCTAACTCAGCCGTAGATATCTAAAGATTAGCCAAATCAGGTCAGATGAAGCAACTCTACCCGCATCCTCAGCCGTTTCTTGAATCAGAGTCCTAATTATCAGGAAGAGGTAAACAGCAACCATCTCCCATCTCGGATGCAAAGGTGGAAACCAGCCCTCTCGCTCCGCACTACAGAGGCGACATGATCTACCGTCCCCGCACAGCCTACACAACAACTGCAAGTACACCAAGATAGGTGTCAACTCGCAGAGCGTTAGATGCCTCTCTTACTCCCAACTGCTGCTAGGGTCTGCCGGTTTTAGCTGAAGGACATTCAGCACAGGTTGCCTCCCTTAGCACTATCCGATAACTAGAGTCGATAAGACTTTGCTGAACTTCAATTGAGGTTTCCACGAAGGGCTGGACGATGCCTGTGAAAACAGACATCCCACGCGCGTGCGGCTGGACGGCTGCGAGCCCGCCGATAGCCGCCGGGGCCGTTTACCCAGAGCCTGCAAAGCAGGCAAGAGGTGTTTATGTCTTTATTGATAGGAAAGCAAAACTGCATCGATTCCTATTGAGCCTTCAACGAGCACCAAGGTATCAAAGCGTAATTAAATCAACACAATTAGATTAGCGTCACACAAGGCAGCGCAGCCCACAGCGGAGTTGAGCAAGCCAGCGTTCCTATCTTACTAATTCAGACGTGCGTTGTACATCCCGGCACGCACACGTGGGCCTGTTTGTGGATGCTGGCTGGGTTTTTCCTGGACACACAGACCCGGCGTGACCACGGACCACAAACGTCATCAAGAGCATGCTGAACCAAAGCAGCGATGGAGGCAGCAATGGCTGCAGCCTACTTGGGGGAATGAATATCCTACCACTCAGCTGCCCTGCTCTCATCTTCCAGTCGCAGGGAGTGAAATGCTCCCAAGAACGAGGTCGTGCTTTAGAGGCTGTGGCAAGGGGCTACGACCCAAGGCAATGCCTGTGGCCACCCAAGAGGCCCCAGTCACAACTTAGCCCTTAGAGGAGGGAGAGATCATCAGGGCTGAGCCACGTGGGCTGGATCCAGATGAAATCTGGGTTATTACCTGTCTGGAGCCTGGATCAGCACACACCGGTATGGGTGTCTATCTTCCATTTGCCTCCCCGAGGGGTGCTATAATTAATGCTTATAAAACACTTTGATATCCCATGATGAAAGGAGCTATACAAGAGGACTGCATTATAATAATTCATACCATAAATTTGTGAGAACATGCAAAAATCTTTATAGCTAAAGGCACCTTTAAATACTTGAGAGTGCCTTTAAAAGGTAAAATACTTCAAGACGACTCTGATGCCTAAGGATATCTCACCACTTCATGGCTTTTAGTGGCTACCTAAAGCTAAAATAGTTAAGCAGATACCCAGCATTTTAAATGTTTTGGCTTTAGGGGGGCCGCCGAGATAGCGCTGAAAACAGAACATGTTAACCCATGCGTGTCCCCAACCCACAACACAAATCCCAGCCATTTCCTTGCAATGGGAATTGATTTTTTCCCAGCAGAGCTAAGCTAGTTACAGTTGAAGTTTATCATCCCTGGCGCTCTGAAGAAGTGCGAGCTTAAAGGATCTTGTTTGGAAAATGCACGGCAGAACCACGTTTTCGACTCGCTCAAAAGTACCTGCATTAATTTGCCTCAAAACTCGCGGAAGAAACTCATCAGACAAAGCACAAGCAAGCACAAACCACACATTGCCAG
Organism: Balaeniceps rex; assembly: GCA_013401315.1. Taxonomy (NCBI): domain Eukaryota; kingdom Metazoa; phylum Chordata; class Aves; order Pelecaniformes; family Balaenicipitidae; genus Balaeniceps; species Balaeniceps rex. Next base: position 223,784 of record VYZW01054280.1, on the reverse strand, counting down.
CGTTAGGGGCAGCCAGTGACAATGAAGCAAAAGCCGATTAAAAGAAACAAGAGTTCAGGGTCTTCTAGAAAGGGATCCTTGTGCACAGACCAGGCAAGTTTGCTTTGAAGGAGAGACTTCTCTTCGCTGGCCCAAACTATGGAATCCTCCTGCTTTTTCCTCATTTCTCCCATCGTTTCGGATTTCCTTACTCAATTTCAAGGCAATTCCTCCACCCACAACTCGGGGAGGGAACTAAGTTTCTGATCAACCGGTGCCGTGAAGGCTAAAGCTGCAAAGCAGTAATAAAGGTTTATTAATACAATCACATAGTGTGTACTATTGTGTAGTTGTATTCCACCAGGAATGATAATAAATGTTTAATAGCCCAGTAATACCTGTTCAATAATTTTTCAGCTCATCCTGTCTAATTGCAAGTTTATTAAAGAACGATAAACTTTATAATCATTGTAAAGGCATAATTGCAATTCCATTGCTTATTTAATATTGAGTTAATTATATTACAAGTAAGTTATATTTTCCCATACATATTAAATATCAATTAGCTGTTTTAAACTATTGATTTGTATTTAATTAACTATGCCATTATATACCAATTAAGCTCTTATAAGAGAAGCAGAAACAGCTGGTCTCTTAAATTAAATTTTAAAAACTTTGTATTAACATAAATATCACGTTTCCATTTTCCTCGCTTTTTCTTTCCACAGAGATGGCAATTTGCTATCTGTAAATATTTTTCCAATCACATGTTATATGCATGAGCTTCATTCTGAACTTTTTCTTTTCAGGATGGGGAACAGGCAACCTCCATGACAAATACCCTAGCGTCAGCGACGCCAAAACACGGTGACTGGGAAGGGCAGAGGGTTGGAAAAGCCCCATCTCACCTGGGGATCTCAGAAGCAAACAACTTGGGTGGGAGCTCTTGAAAGAGCATGAAAGTCTCCAAGGAAAGAAGCTCAATACCTTCCTCTTTGTTTCTAAGTTGCCCAGCAAGGGCGACGCGAGAAGATCCTACGTCACCAAATCCAAGAGTTCCGGATCACTTAAAACCACTTTGGTTGAGAAACGTTATGCTCTGGCTTAGAAGTTTCCCATCCTGATGGATAAAGTTGTCTGCTGTTGGGAATCTTGCTAAAGAAACGCATTACGAACAGAAGAGACCAATCTCTCAAGTCCTTCCACGCTCCTGGCTTCTCCGTATCTAGCGACAACGCGTCCCAAAAGCTAGGAATGCGCGAAGGAGCATTTTCTTCTTTGTTTTTCAGCATCCTAGTTTCCAGGCTCAGTAGCCATCTCGCTTCTCTCGTGCGGATTTCCTCAACATCCCCACGACCTCCTCTACAGAGGACTTTGCTCTAAGCACCCATAAAGCAAGCTGCATCCCCTCCAAGTTCACCTTCTGCCGCGAGCGCTGGATTCAAGCTTCCACCCTCGACGTCGTTTGCATCCACGAGCGTTGCCGAGCCATCCAAACTACTGCCGCATTTCGGCAGAGAGCAAATGGATCCTTCGGCACGGAATTTCTATATTACACTGTTAAGTCTGCAGAGCAATCCAAGATCCTCAGAGATGAAAAAAGCTATACAAACGCAAGTTATTATTAAATCTGTGCTGGGTTAATTTATAAAAATGTATTAAAAAACCTAAGAGGCTTCCCAGATGAGAAAATGGGCACATTACTGTTTGAAATATGGATGAACCGGAGATCAGTGTTAAATGCTGTAGCGATATTGTATTTTAGTCTATAGTGCTCTGCAGAAAAGTTGCATTTATAAACCCATTTATTGTGTTATGTACTTGCAAACCACCTTGTCATCCATTTATTGCACAAATAAAATCTTAAAAGCAGAGGATTAGTCGAGTGTGTCCCCGTGGGACCACAATCTGACTTTAAAGAATCCATCAATGAAGGAAAACAGATGGAGCAGAGGTGTTTGCCAGCCCGTTGCTCCGAGATGTAAAATGCAACCGCGCAGAAGGGCTATTCTCTGATGGTCCACAGACCTGGAAGTCCTGGTGGTATGGAAGAGGGAAGGCACATACAGCAGAGCTCGAGAAACCAGCCCCCCGTTCAGGAGCCAGTTCTGGTCGAAGACTTTGGAGCGGCAAAGTCTCCTCTCTTGCCGCTGCACAGGGGTGAAGACCACCTTGAGGAGGATGGTTCAACTTTGCACAGCAAAGGAAAATTCCCCCAAATTGAAACCTTGTGAAGTACCTCTGTTAAGACCTTAAATTTGCCTTAAACAATGCTGGAGAGGCACCTATCCGCAGCTCAAACAGCAGCGGCACCAAACCAAGCCGGCCCCAGCGCTGTTTTCCCTAAAGGGAATTTCTGGTGCTGAAGGGTGAAGGTCTGGAGGGCCCTTAAAACATCTAGCAAACATTCTTTTGGGTTAAAAACCATCATAGAAAACGACAGAAAGACTTGGGCGTGCTTATTTTCACCCAGTCTGTTTCAACCCAGTGAAAAAACGGAGCCATCCAAGACGCAGCAGGAGGTTCTCTGGGACAAAGAGCTTTAGACAGGCACATGCCTGGAAATATCATAGCACACGGGCGTGCGGCTATCCAAGCTGCCTTGAAAGACATCAGCACCAAGAGCTGCAAGGGGAAGACTAGCGAAACCACGCAGTAAGCAGCTCCCCGAGTTGCTTCTTAGCAGGAAACCCAACTGGCAGAAGGGGAAAGGAAGGGGAGGGATTCACGCTGCCGAGCAAAGAGAATTATTTTCCTGCGTTCCCCGGCTAACGAAGGGGAAAAAAGCACCTCCAAGTTGTAACTCAGCACTGAAGTGTTTTGAAGACCTTTTTTTCCTCTAGTGGCCCTTTGGTCCCTAAAGTTCAGTATGCTGAATCTGTCTCATTCATTCAGGGAGTGAATTCCCCACCCTCCTCCCCAGCCCTCCATGGCTCATGCTCCTTTTTTGAACCTCTTACAAACATATCCTATATTTGGGGAGCATCCAGCACGTGAAGAAGAATCCTCACAAACCTCAAATCCAGTCATTCTTAGGATTTTTTTTTTTTTTTTTTCCTCCTTCCTCTGAACTAAAGAAGCCTGAAGGAGCTGCTGCAGGAAAAAACCAATTTACCCCAGAGTAAGGCGGCCTTCAGTACTTAAACCTTCTTGCATAAAAAGCTTTCATACCTTTGCACGCACAGGTACACACTTACACTTCTCAAATCTTCTGAAATGCCCTCCTTTGCTAAAGGTCTTGTAGCAGCGAGTTCCACAGTTTAACTACACCTCACCTTCAGGCAAAAGATATTTTTCCTGTATTTCCCGTTGTAGAATTCATAACTTTCACGCAGCCTTTGTTTTATTCAAAAGAAAAACAAATAAAAGGTTATGCAGAAACAGAGTCAGTTTTCTTCACCACGAACAATAACAGATCAACTCCTGTTTGCACTAATGAGGGCTCTGCTGGTCAGACAACCAACGCAGCCGGAGGCTTCTACGTAATCTTGCTAAAACCTCTCACCGGCATTGGGAAAGGCTGGCGGGGCTGCCCACGATCGCAAATCCTTGGGTGGTATTGGCAAGGAACAGTCACCTACAGCTTCAGGTTACCACTTGCTCCCTCCACATCCCACCTCTGAAGGCTCCACCAAGGAGAGACGCGCAGCCAACCGTCCACAGCGATGCCTCTCCAGGCCCTCTCCGCCCCTGCGGGGTCCGTGTTTCATTTTACAATCTCGCAGCATGCAGGCGTAGCTCAAGCTTTTCTCCCCAATTTACACGATTTCTACAGGATTTTGCAAGAGCTGCTATCCTGTTGCCACTTTCATCTCGCTTAGCACAGACCCTCTGAAGCTCCTCGGCTTGCTAAAGCCCTGGAGCTCGGACCCTCCCCGGGAAGATGTCTGGATTGTTTGGTGGGGCTACGGCCAATTCACCTCGCTGGTGGATTTGAGCTGCACTTCAAGGACTTCCCGGGGATTTAATCTGCTTTTCACTGCAGCCCATTGTACCGGCTGCTCCATCCAAGCCACAAAACACATCTCCTGTTTCAAGGCAGCAACCCGCTGCACGAAGGCCAGGAACAAGGCTTCAAAAGAAATTTAAGCAGTACGTGCGTGCCTCCCCACGCATCCCCCAGTCTCTCCTTGATGCTTCCCCAGGTCGGCCCCTGAAACTGTGACACGTCACCATCCCCACCATTCCCCCAGGAGGAGACGCATACTGCTGAGACCACATTCGCTGACTCCGAGGAGTCGGCGCGGCAGCCGGGGCCATCAGAGGACAGCCAGGTGATGGGCACATCTGTCTCGGTTACACTCCAGTGGTTGCATTGCACCAGCCGACACAGCCTATGTGTACTCTACGGAGCTCCTCGCATCTCTGGGGCATGAACGGCGAGGGCAGGAGAGGCTAACAGGAACTTTGAGCCTTGTCCCTCACCCCGTCTGTCCGCTTTGCCTCCCCCAGGCATTTCCTCTCGCAAGCCAAGGGCTTAGATGGCCTCGGATGGCCCTGGGCTCTCTGTCACCTGCCCCCACGCTCTGCTTGGCAGCTCAGGCCCAAACTTGCAGTCACCTGGGGAGCTGCCTGACAAGGTCTGTGGTGGCACCGACATGACGTTACTTGTTCCTCCTTGTCTTCCCCTTCCATCCCTCCCAAAACCAGGACCTGTGTGTTCAACTCCATATAGCAGAAAAATAACACTGCCCCAGCAGAGAGGAAAGGGCGGAGGACACGTATGAAACCCATCACACCTTTCTGCAGCACCTCTTCCATCGCACTTGATGAAACAAGCTCTCCAGGGAATCCAAATGCCTTTACGAGGACACGACCCAGAGACTGGAAAAGCCCCAGACACCGCAGGACACGGGGTCCGTGTGAAACAGGGGGGGCTGCCAGGGGAGGGGTGTTTGGAAGATGGATTGGGCAGGTCTAGGGTGGGGCCAGCCTTCCTGCTCCATCTCCAGCGATTGCACTGGTGTCAGGGTGTGCTCCTACAAACCAGGAGGGCTTTCAACAGGAGGGACTGTTAGCCTCCAAGGTGGTCTAAAATCTGAATGAAAAAGCTCAGAACAAAACTGATGGGGAGAAAGATGCAAGGTCCACAAGTTTTTGATCCCTTAAGAGCACAGTGTTTTCTCTAAAGACCTGATTTCATCACCAAACACTCCGCTTTCTCATTTCATCGAGAGCTGCTGCACTGCTCCTTGCTCCTGCTGGAGGACCCCTGCATGTCCCATCGCAATCCAAGCAACATTAGCCACACGCACAGCATGACGTTATCCTGAAGCCCGGTGGCAGCATCTCATGCTGTAAAAAAAAATAACACATTTTGTGCTCCCCTGGCACACGGAGCGCCACATTTACATGCAGGTCTAGAGATCTGCATAAAGCAGGAGGCATAGCAGCCTCACACCCCACCCAGACTATGCCATAACGCCTCTGCTCGGCTAGGAGAACGTGGCAATGGAAGCGCTTTGCAATAAGCCCTGGAAGTCCCCACGCTGCTCTGACAGATTGTGGACACACTGGAGAGAAAAATAAGAAAAATAAAACCACAGCACTGTAAAGGTCACATCTATTGTAGCGCTCTGGATCAACAACGGCGTCTCCCACCTCCCACCTTGAAAGTGTTTCTGGTTAAACCATCCATTTTACAATTCCAGAAAGATGGAGGACAGCACAGGGAAGCACAAACTATTTCTACCCTTGGAAACATCCAGCAAGCACAGCTAGCTAGGTCTGCCTGACCTAGGAAATCACGGTCACTGCCTTCAAGCCCATCTGCCCCAGGTCCATCAGCTCCTCCTGCCTTGAATCCTGCAAAGCCCATTGCCCCGCTGCTCCAAACCCTTCACACTCTTGACAACTGCCCCAGCTCCTCCTAGACGGAGTAGCTGTGACCCTTTAATCCCCTCTGAAGGCAGGGAAAAGCAGTGAAGCACAGTCGCGCTCACATTTGAAGATGACACGACAGTCAGAGGCAGGGAACCCTGCGGTCCTTCTATTACTGGAAAAATCACGCTCCAGCCTCGCAAACGCCATTACTTCTGTGTATCTTATAATTAAATTGTATTTGCCGGTTACCTCACAGCATGGCTGCAATTCTTGTGCATCCGAGCTTTTTTTTTTTTCCCCTTTTAATTTCTGATCTTCAGCCTCTATTTCATTTTTCCCCTCCTTACCAACTCTCAGCAATTTCAGAAAACTCCTTAAGCCGCCTTCCCGCGTGCAAGGTGAGAAGAGGGTAGGAGACCCGCTGCCCAGCACCAGTCCATGCTCCGCCATCTCCTCTTGGGCCATCCACCAGCCCCGAGCTGAAGGGGACCGGTGATGTGGACAAGTCACCTTGGGTCAGACCCTCATCCGCAGGTGAACCCCCATTTCCTCCTTCGCTATTTAAACCTCCCAGCAATTTGAACTGGAGCTGAGGCACCTAAATATCTTGGGGAAATCTCGCTTATGGTGGTGTTACCAAACCATCACGGATGAGTAACTTGGCCAAGGGAGCAGCAATTTGAGATCAGTCCCAGCTGGAGGTGCACTTGCTGCAGTCCCTGCTCTTTCCCTTCCATTAAAACTTGCTCGAAGAGCGCACGGTGCTAAGGTGGAAGGGGCAGCAGGAAAACAGGTCCCTCCCCTCCGCCAACGAACAAGGCACCAATTACAGGAAAGGGGAGAAAGCCACAAGATTTAAGGGATGATCTAATCACTACATTTCCATCCCTTTCTGCAGGAAGGCTGCTTTGATTGAGGTATTGAATCTTTACAGTGTGCTGGCAGGGAGGGCTTTGGCCACGCTCAGCAGTAGGAGAAAGGAAAGTGAATGGGCAAATTTCAAGCCGTGGGAGGCTGATTGCTGCCCTGTCCGGACCGCGTTCTTTCAATGTCCTGGTGGTAGCAGATTTGGTCTCACCACGAGAAACAAGTCCATCACCCAGATTTTGTTAGGCCATGCGGGCATCCTGCTACAACAGCAGCTGCAGGCTGTGCTACTTCTGTTGGAATCGGCACCAGAACCTCATCAGGTTGCAGCATTCAGCCTAAATCTTTAAGCCCGCGACATTTACTTTGTCTCATGACCATCCCCGCTCCCCTTTTAGAGCGTTATCGGTTTCCCCGATTGACCTGAAAACTCACAATTTCTGCAACTGGTCCTGCTGGCTGCGTTTTGACGCTGCAAACGCTTCGCCAGCGGTGCTCACCAGCTTCGGCAAAAAGGCTAGCAGTTCACACGACGTTAAATACTTCCTCCACCCCTACAGATGCGATTTTCACAGGCAAGAGGTAGGAAGGTAAACCAGGGGAGATGGGCATAAGGGAAGGGCACAAGCAGGCTGCTCGTGCCCTTACGCAGCCCAAATCATGCACAAGCAGCAGGGACCTCATCTACCGCAGTTCCCTTCCTCACGACATGCCTTGACCAAATTACGCCCCAGCTCACGGCCCGTGCCAATATATACGCCTTTGCGCATCTTCCCTGCTACTACTCCTCGGATCTGCTGCCAAACCCTATAATTTATTGCAAGCAGCTTGGCTTCCACTGCCGGGGGGGGGGGGGGGGGGGGTTTTNGCATTTTCCCAGTGTTGGCCATAACTTGAACGATACGTGAAAACAGCTCCCCTGCGTCCCCCAGTGTCAGCGCGCCGCTCCCGAGCGCGCGCTCTCTCAATCCCATTAAAAGTAATGGGGTGAGATTGTCCAGCCCATTACTTTCAATGGCTTAGTTTCAGCCAGACAGCCTAAAGCTCCCATATCCTCAAAATAGCAAGCAGAGTAGCTCCAAAACTCTGCTTCATTATCACATCATGTATTCCAGCTTGCCAGAGTTTAATTGGAAAGACAGCCAAGCCTGCGTTTAGGTTTGCTAATTGCTGCAGGAGAGACACAAGCACTCCTTGCGCTGCTGACAATTATTTCCTTGCTCAGCAATTTTTGGTTTTTCAAGGTGTGAGGTTTTACAAAAATAGTCTAAGTTCTTTTAAAAAAAAAAAGAAGAACCATACGCAAACACCGCCACGGGAGAGGTACTTTATGAAACTGTTGCGTGCTTCAAGATTCAGCTGGTCTTGCTGGTGCTGGAGGGAAAATGAAGTTGCAGGAAGAGTTAGCAGGGGAAAAACACAGCTCTTGCAAAAAGCCAAGTGCAAATCGTATATTTAAGATGCATCACGGGAGCTGTAGTCTGAGTACTTCTGAACTGTAAGTCCAAAAATACACTGAGGGCAGAGACAGGCCAAAAATCAAAACACTTTGCTTCCAAGACAGTTTGGTATTACGACATGCTCAGAAAGCTGCGCGGCCAAACACCTTCTCCTGGGAGCTTGAGAAATCCTGTTCCTGGTCCCATTTCTGACCTCGCCTTCTGCTCTGGTTTCATAAAAGCCTGGCAGAAGTTGACCATATAAAGCCACGTGTCCTCCTTACAGCTAGGGAAGGGACCCGTGAGGGATGGACACAATGACATATCCAGGACGCTGAAATAGCAACAGCCATCTCAACACCTGGCCAAAAAAAGGTGGGAAGAGCCGACTACTTAAATGGTAGACAAAAAGAGAAAACTCCCCCCACCATAAAACACCAGAAAGTCGCCGAGATGACATTTACAGCCAAGCGATGGAAGTTTTGAGCACAACACGGACTTTTCTTGCCTCTGACCTTAGCAAAGAGAAGACTACAAAGCGCACCGCTCCTCTACCAAACCCCTGCAAGCTCTTTGCATGGCCTCCGCGGACGCGATGCTATGCCTGGTCGCAGTGCTGAATCTATCTGCCGCTGCTTCAAAGATGTTAACGTCTTGATGCTCACAGCCCTGTCCAATCCAGGACAGATGGTAATAAATTTTTCAGTGGCTGGAGCAGAGTGCAGCAACTGTGTGATTAGCATCTTTTTTTTTTTTTTTTCCCACTGCACATTTCATCTGTAAACCAAGATTAAATACCTGGAGGAAAAAAAGCCGCAGGAAAAGGGAACTTTAATATGTTTTCACTGTAGAGTTCACATGAGTGAGCAAACAGCTCAGATCCGAGGTCGGGGCAGCTTGTGGCGGGGGGGGCAGGGAAGCTTTCCCCGTGTGCCGATTCAAGTTATGCAGTTTTCACAAAAATGCGCTTTCTGTTAGCGTGGCTGCACCTTGAAATACTTATGACCCAAGCATCTGGCCTTCGAGCCAACACTGCGAGGAGCAGCAAGGTCTGCAATCCCCTAAAAGCGAACAAGGGGAGGAGAACCGCTCCATTTACCTGTCTGGGTTTGAACTCTCAACTCATTTAAACCAAACAAAAACCTATTCCAATAGCCTGTCAAGCCTCAAGGACCTCACTTTCCTGCAGCCTCAGCCAGAGATAAAACAAGAGAATGAATTTCATGTATTGCACGGGAGATTAGGGATGGTGCCAGCTGCTGAGAAAGAGAAGAAATCATCAGCTACAAGTTCAGCAACCATCGAAACGTTGTTCTTCAGCACTGCAACGCAAGTACCAGGCCAGCGTTGCCAATAAGGCACCTCAGAGGGCAAGCAGTTTAGATCACCATCTAAAAAAACCCCAACAAAACATAAAACCACACACAAAACACCCCACCCCACACACTCTTTCTTTTGGAGCGCATACTACTGATAGTAGTAGATGGCTTGTAAGCCATCCTTCTCAACCGCTACAGATCCTCCCCTCTGCAAAGTCAGCGAGCTATTTTGTGTGCTTCTGCACCCCTCGCACGTTGCACCATGCTTTAATTCTGCTCCCACATGCGACCGGGGGCACCCTGTGTACGAAATTCTCCCTTTGGTGCAGCCTAAACACAAAGGGAGAGATCCACCCGTGCTTAGAGGGAAAGCCATCCAGATCTGAATGCTTTGGCTCCATTTGTAGGAAAATTCTCTCTCGAGCATTTGCTCGCTTCACAAAAATGCAAACACGCCCAACAGCTTGGGCTTCAGGTCACCCAGAGAAATATCCCACGTTGTTGTTCTATCTCCAAGCATCCTCTAATAACAGCAGGCTGTAACCCATCTGTCTCCATGCGTGGTTGTCTGCCCCTCCTCCCCCCACGCCGAGCCGGGGGAGCGTGGCAGAACACAACTGACTCGCCTTGCATTTCCAAGGAACAAGGAGATCCGCATTCGGAGCGCTGATGGATGGGCATGCCCCACCTGCCTTTCAAAGGACATTACACGCCATTGTTGTAATCAATAATGTATTATTTCCTCTCTGTTTCATACCCTCGTGTTTATTATGTGTAAATAGGGATTTACAGTGATCCGAGTGTGTTCGTTTAACGTAGCTGCCACCCTGCATATGAGATCTGCCAGCCGCCCTCTCGGGACCTTCGGGAAAATGAAACGACGCTTCTTCCACAAAGCCGTCTTTACAAGAGAAATGGGGAAAGAAAGGGGGGAAAAAAAAAAAAGAATAAACCAAGGCCAAGGTAGAGATATCAGAAAGAGACTGCGTGCACGGAACAGAAAACCGAATGAGAGCGCCAGCGCTGGGATTCAGAGTCACGCCAGCATTATTGCGAAAGGAACGTTAAATATTGCTCTCATCTCAAGTCCAAGGTGCTGCTTCTGGGAGGAAAAGGTTGGGGCGGGGGAAGAAACTTTTCCTTGAAAGGCACTGGCACACCTATGCAAAGTTCCTTCTTATTTGATCTTCAGCACAAAGAGCAGAACAGAAGCAGATCATCCTTTGCAGCTGAAGCGAAAAAATAAAGAGGACTTTTATCCCAGATCCATTTATCTCAGGAAATAAATTCTACTCCTGCCTGCAGCCAGTCAGTATTTTCCAGGTGGGTAGCTTTCTTGCTGGAAAAATGAACAAAGCAATCAAAATAATTTGCTAATTCAATTCATACTCTTTTTTTTTTTTTTGAAGTCTAAACCGCAAGTTAAAACAAATCCGAGTAGCCTGGTGCGTTGTGTCAACATTTTGTTCGACAAATATCAAAGCAATACTGAAATTCTTAATTGTTTCTTAAGAGATCTGAACATACCTCCAGAAGTCACATAGCACTTCCCAGGAGGAAAGCAACACCACGGTTTAGATTTAACCATCACAGATGTTTTCTATAGGATGGCAACAGCCTAAAGGTCTCCCGACACCTTTCAGGACAGGACGACTAAATTGCCTTTGCCTGTCTCGGCAGCAGCTTGTTCATCCTGAAACACCTCGGGATGTGAGGACACGACCCCGCTCCCACCCTCCAGGTGAAGCCACCAGGCAAAATGAAGCAATTTGGCTTGTTCAAGCCAAGTTCTCGATCCATATTCTTAATCAATGGAGCAGTTCGGAATAACATTCAGGTACGTGCCTGTGTAAATACAAGGTCTGAGGAGCCTTCCTGCCCCAGGTCATCCCAGCGCACCCAACGCCTGTGCCTTTCCCAGCGTGTGTGCCCTACCCAGCATCTCCTCAAGCTCAGCTTGGAACTTCCACTTCAAGAAAAGAAAAAGCACGCCTCTGCACCATAAACAAACCTCTAAGGCGAGCATCTTTCCTCCCGGCTCTGCCAAAAACTCCTCTTGCAGCCTCATCTGTGTTATTTACTCACAGCTTAGCTGGGAAAGAGCAGCAGCATCCTTCTCCTGCTTCCGAGAGGATGCAGGGACCGTGTTTTTAGCATGCACGAGGCATTCTGAAGCACTACAGAGGAGCAGGAGGTTCTCCTCGCTCCCTGAGCTCGTCTGCCTCATCAGGCTCCTGCGTGCTATTAAACAGCTGCCACGTTCCACCTCAAAACTTCCTACAACTCAGCAAAAAAGGGGAAAAAAAAAAATAAAAGGAGCCCTAGCATAAAAATAGCTAAGTACCCTAAAATACTGGAGAAAACAGACAGGCACCCATTGGTCAACAGCTGTGCGCTGCTTTGGCATCGTCCCTCACTAGAAGACACTGCATTAGAGGAAGCAATGATCATCATCATTAAATGCCTTGATGGAAGTCAGGCATCTGGTTTTCAGCATTTAGCTGATGAAATAAATAAGGGTGCTTTTGGCAAACACGGAGGGAACTAACATCATACGATCAGAGAAGCTGGAGGGATTCCAGCTTCCCTAATAGCGTCCCTCCCTTTCGCCAGCTCAGGGACTTCCCGCAGGAGAGAGCCCTGCGGCGCATCAGGCCACTCGCATCACCCCGGCACGCATTTCGGGCGTGCAAATCCCCTCGCTAAGGGGACTCAGCCCTCCTAGGGTGCAAAGAGAGACACCAATCCGTGTTAAAGGATGACAAGCATGCAGAGACTCAAGGGCACACGTGGAAAACCCGCTGCCCCAGTTTCCTCAGCCCTGCTCTAAATGCAGAGGGATGGATCCCACCAACGCTGCTGCACCTTGAGCTGCTGCGGGGCTCGCGTGGGAAGAGCGGAGCGGCTTTTCAGGCCGCGCACCCCCGCTGCAATCTGCCCAGATAAAAAAAAAAAAAAATCCTCATCCGAGACACGCTTGCTGCCTGAAGAAACTCCTCCGGCTGCGAGGGACTGTATTGTCACCCCCTGCCCGGCAAGGACAGAGGGCTGCCCACCTCCTCCACCCAGGCTTGGAGCAAGTCGTCACTCCATAGATCAGTCATTCCTTCCACCATTTGTGTCCCCGGGATGCATCCATACCCTGCAGGATTGGTTTGCATAAGCCACCGAAGCTAAGATACCAGGGCTGTTCCATCCATTAAAAAAGGTGCACGGCCTCAGAGATGCTCATTTAACACGTTTCTGCCTTCTGGATGGCTTTTACTTTTCACTAAACTGAAGGCGCAGTACAATATATGTGACTGATTAGGCTGTGTAATACAGTTCCTGCACATTTAGATTAGAAATGATTATGACTTAAATAAAATAGCTGAACACAATTCTTATTGCCATCTATTCTCCCCTCCCCGCCCTTCTTTCGAACGCAAGACAGCAAGCGGGAGACGTAAAAGAAGAATGAAGATACCAGGATCCAGTTCTTGCCCGGCATCTTGTGTTAGGGCAGCCGAGGCCCAGGAATGCAACTGTAGATACAAGGGGTCAAGACAGCATCTTTCACCTCAATGTTCCTTAAACATCCTCCCAGAGAAGTCCTTCTTCTGCAGCAAGAGGAGATAGCCCCTCACCTGCAGGACAGCTTACCGAAGATGGGGGTACGGAGGACAGTTGTCCATCCCACACAGACCCCAACCACCCTCTTGGGCAGCACAACACAAGAACAGCTTCGGAAGGGGGGAGACAGAGATGCTTTGTAACAGGAGGGCTGGGAGTTTCCCTAAGGAACATTCAGAAACGCTGGACCACCCTCCATCACAGCACCAGAGCAAACCAGAGAAGGAGAAGGCTTGCCCTGGGCTAGAGGACACTACGCTGTAACATCCTGAAGTCTAGAACCTTAAAATAGATATTCCCCCAGCTAGCTTTAAATGCTCCAGGTGACAGGGTGGGAAACAAACTGGTGACCACATTCCCAGAGGTCCCCCTGACCAGGCAGAGGAACTGGAATACGTCCATCACTGCAGCCAGCAGCAGGCTGGTGAGACTTGTCAGGGCACGACGCAACGGCACCCGTCGTCGGCACGACGCAACGGCACCCAGGTTGGAAGGAACCGGACAGATGTGCTGGCCTTTCCCAAGGTTTATCTTGGTACCACCAACCCTGGCAGAGGGTTTTCATCATTCGGAGCTACACGGGACCGAGGGAAGGAAGCCCGTATTCTTTTAAAGCAACGTCAAGCACCACGTCTTAGTGGAAAGACTTAGGAAAGAAATTTATCAATCCGCACAGGGGGAAGATGACATTTCAGGGAGACACAGGCAGCGTCACAGCTCTGCCGGGCCACAGAAGAGAACTGGTTTAATGAACTTTAAATGTCTGACCTCAGGGGGACCCCAGTACCTGCTCTCTAAGCCACTACCAGAGCGAAGCGCAAAGGCAGGCACCGTTGGTTGCAGACGCTCCGAACCCCTCCTCACGCAGACACCTTCCCCTACAGAAAATGGCTCCCATAGCACTCGTGCTTCCCCTCTCAGCCTCGCAAGTACCAGCAGCTGCCCCACATTACAGCACATGGTAAGCCCGAGGGAACAGCAAGGTCTTGGGTAAATTTAGGGCTAGATTATAGCCCAGCTGACTGTGACTAACCTCCTGAAATGAAGGTCAGTGCTGGTACTTTGGGATGTGATTTTCTTCCATTTATTTCTTGATGGGAAAGTGATGGAGAGTGTAATTACTGCTGTACTACCGCTCACAAGTTGCAAATGTCCTAGCCCAGGAAAAATGAAGACTCGGATACAAGTGCTGTGGGAAGAGAGGGAAAGATGGGTGTCAAACAGCCCTCGCCAGCTCCCGCTACGTGGAGGGAAAAGTTACCGGGCTATCACCATCACCCCGCTCACGGGAGATGTCACACAGCAGCTGAAGTGTTGTCCTCGTGGTTATGGGAAGCGGCACCCATAGCCTGCTCTCAGCCGTGCTCACGTGAATCTGCAATGCCCCGAAACCTTCCCTGTGCAACCAAAGCAGCTCCAGCAACGCTCAACAAGAGCCCAGGCTTTTGAGAGATTACAGAGACGATTGCAGCAAACCATTGCGATCCTGCGAGACAGCCCGATGTTGGAGGTGACCCAAAGCCCACCTCGCTGCTGCTACGTGGCGTATCCAACCCAGGTGCTGTGGAGGGCAAACCTCTGAGCAAATCCCAAGAGCTTAGGAAAACCAGAGCTGTCTCCTCTGAGCAGCAAAAGAACCCCCCCCCAAACCAAAAAAACCCTCAAATCACCCTAAAACCTCTCCACTGCAGCTTCAGGAACAAGCTGTAAAAAGAAATGTTTGGTTGCAAGAGATATTTCCACTCTGGCAGCCCACAAGCAAGTCCTGGGGTGCGGGGTGTGCTGAAATACCCCCCTGCACCCAGCAACCCCCCCTGAGGCAAGGCAGCCATCAGGCAGCATCACCCAACCATCACACCTCAGGCCTGGGGAAAACAGAGAGACCACGCAGCTTTTGCAGCAAAATACACATTAATACCCTTCCTCGAGAGCTTTTAAAAGGAGAACGCTCACTATTTCCACACGGTGCTTTGCAGCAGGGTGGATAGAGCAGTACCTGTCCTCCATCGCACAGGCCTAGGGCTCCCTGCAGCGGCACCCATCTTGTTTCCTCACCACAGCACCCATCTTATCTCCTCGCTTCACCAAAATATCACCACCACAGCCACCCCAAGCAACTCCTCCCTCAGCAAAGCAGAGGGGAATAGCAAGAGGAGCAGGTGGGAGGAGCTGCCTCAGGGCCCTAATTAGCTGAGTGCTGGCACCTGGGCCTAACGAGCACCCCACATCCACCTGGGCATGTTCCAGCACCTTCCACCCCCAGGGCAAAAATAACACCACCACAAAAGCACCTGAGGGAAAAAAATAGATTAAAATCAACAAACCCCCTTCCCCTCACTGCAGGCTGCCAAGGGCTGAAGGCTTCTTGCCTTCAACACCCCACCCCCCCCCCCGCCATGTTGAAAGGGCACTCAGGGAGTCTCTCCACACACCGCCATCCTCAGCGGAAGCGCGTCGGCTTCGCTTCCCTTCACATTTGTATAAAAAGAAAGGGATAAATGAATTGAGATGTATGGGATGCCAGAAGAGCTGATTTTTTTTCTTTATTTTATTTTTCCCTCCCCCCTTGAACTCAATTTTTTATTTTTATTTCCACGGCGACTGTTTGAAGGCTGCAGATGGAGCGCTGCGAGCAGCTGGGATCCCCTTGGAGAGAGATGCAGCAGCAGCAGCAGGCTGGAGGGGCAGGGATGTGCGTGCACACACAGCATCACCCTGGACAGGACCCACCAAGGGAGGACTGCTGATTTTCCTGCTCTGGGTGTCCATCTTGTCCATCACGTTCACCAGGACGTGGTACTGGATGTCCTTTCCTCACGCTTGCTCCGGAAGCACCTGAGCAAGGTCCAACCTGGTTTCCATCGTTTGAGCAACAAATAATGTAGAAAATACTTCCCTACAGCTACTCCCCTGTGCAAACGGTTGAGGGTTTGCTTGGCACAGGGGCACTGTGCGTTGGAAATCAGAGGGATGCAGGAACTACTGGTGGCCTCTTGATGGGACCAGCTCCTACAGCATCTCCTGAGGACGCCAGGCAGAAGCGGTACAACATCACCATGCCTCCGTCCTGCATTTATGGGGGATTCCTGTTGGCAGCTCTGCAACCTGCCACAGCATCCACCTTCCTGGTCCCAATTCACTCCGGAATGAGTTTGCCCACGTGAGCATCTCTGTGTCCCAAGCACAGTCCCACAAAGCCCTTTGTCCCCTGCCAACATCAGTGTCGGTGCCAGCACTGCAGGCCTATGCCAGCATCACCCATGGGTGCCTCAGGACAGTGTGGCACTGAGCTCTGGTTATAAGCATGGGTTGAGGCAGACGCAGAATGGAAAAATTGAGATCGCTTACCCAAAAGCTCCTCTGGCAGGTCTCAGCTCTTTGAGGGAGTAAATAAAACTCTCACTTTATTTTCCCTGCCTTAGCTGTTTCATCTCTTTCTTGGCCTTTCTTCTCTCGCTCGCTCTCATTTTTTAAGGATAGCAATTTTTTCACAAAGGTTTTTGCCTCATTTTTGGTGTTTTTTTTTTTCCCTTATTTCCTCCCCCAGACAGTCTAAATTTAGCTGTCACTTTACACTTAGCTCAGTATCTTTTGCCCATTGCTTTACAGGTTCCTGAGTTTGCAAATAAAAGCCTTGCCGGCGTGGACAGTGTCGCTTACATGCTCCTGGGAACAAGGACCCTTCTGCAAAGCAGAGATCCAGTGGTTGTATGGGACCAAGAGAGGGATCAACCTCACCGTGGTCCCTATAACCTCACCGTGGTCCCTACAACCTCACCATGGTCTCTACAACCTCACCATGGTCTCCACAACCTTACCGTGGTCTCCACAACCTTACCGTGGTCTCCACAACCTCACCGTGGTCTCTACAACCTCACCGTGGTCTCTAAAACCTCACCATGGTCTCCAGGACGGTGGCTACGGTTGAGATCACGGTCCCTAAACTGCTCCCCCTCTTCCAGGAGACAGGCAACGACCGCCTCTTCCACAGGGTAGCTTCTCCTGCTGTGCAAACAGCCGTGCCATCTGCGTGCAGCAAGAGCGCAGACGTACGCCGCACGCCTGTCCCCGTGCCCGCACAGCGCATGCCTGCGGGAGGGCGATGCGCGCCGCATCACCGCTGGACCACGTATAGACACGGAGGCGAACTTGCCCAGATGCAGGCTGCCGTCTATCCGGATGCAAAACCACACGCAGATATACATCCTACACGCGTTCCAGGTGTGCACACGTGACATTGCCTGTATCATACAGGCGTGATACCTCCGTGAAGCCGCCTACCACCCTTTCCGTGTCTGTGCTATACTCACACACCCCCCCTTACGCGGCACGTAGCCATACACACAGGAATAAGCACCTTTCACAAATAAACCCCTTTTTCAGTACCTGTTTTACTGTTTTTGCTGGGAATACTGACGTCTTTCAGTACCTGGTTTCTGTTTTTGCTGGGAATCACAAACTATCGCTCCGTTAACATGCTGTATTTTCCATGCTGCTTTTAAGCCGTTCTCTGACTTCGCGTTCCTCTGGGTCTCTCGCATCCCCCCAAAGCATCTCTCTCTCTGTAGTTGCTCCTTTTTATCTCACCGCTGACTCCTCAGTGATGGGAGGCAATGGTTAATATTACATTTTTCCTTCCGAGCATGCGAGTGCCCAGAATGGAGCTGAAAACAGGAGACTTCTGACCAAAGCAATGTGATTAGGAGATGCAGATTTTTCTTCTCCCTGAAGTACTAGTGATTGGAGTCAGGCCTGTGTCACCTCCACAGCCTGGCTCTGCCAAGCAACTGCCTTCAATGCTTCTTTTAATGAAGTGTCATTGATTGATTGCTCCCTGCCCTTAACAGGGATGCTGCTGTCACCCCAACCCGCTCTTGCCAGCCGGAGGATTACGGCGGAAGGGTTCAGCCCACGCCAGCCCGGGGCCTGTCTCTCAGCAGAAATTTCCTACCTTACAGCACAGATCTGCAGCACGAGCAAAGTGACAAGTTTGAGCTGCCGTCAGCAGAGGAGCCGACAGTCTCATCTGAATAACGGTGCCCGAGTTTAGTTTTTAATTAAGCCCTTGTGGGTTCCTTGAAAGGTTGGAGATGACACAGCCTCCTCTGAAGCTGGCCTAGGGAGACATCCAGAGTCAGCACCAAAGCCTGCCTCCTCCTCAAAATGATAGGAAACTGGGACCCTGGAAAAAAAGATGAATTCTGAAGAGGAGCAAAGAGGTTTTTTTTCTGAATCCAGGTTGGCTCTGGGAGCAAGCAAGGCTCCTGCCAGGCTCAGCTGCTGCCCGTGCCTCCGCTGCTGAAGGCAGGGGTGAGGAGCGCACGGCCCTGCCTGGTGAGACATCATTCTCCATCTCCGTGCCCGGCCGTCCCTTTAGGGTATCGCAGTGATGAGTGCGATGTTTCATCCTGAATTTATCGCTGTGGTCTATGCAGATGCCAGCAGGGAAATGCTCTCCCTTGCGTTTACGCTCCTGGGTACACAGCCATCAAATACGCTAAATTAAAGACCTACAGCTACTGTCCAATAAGTCCTGATACGCCGGTATCCACGTAAATCCTAACGTGGGCTATTTGCTTTCAGGACAGACAAACGTACCGCTTCCCCTCCCCATCCTGCGCCACAATATTATATTTTAGTACTGACTAGAAGATTTCCATCAAACAATATAAACACCTTTGTCATAACTGTTCGCAGCGGCTGGTCTTCTCCGAGGAAACAATTGAAAAGGAACGGTGTTTAATTCCCAGTTCAGTGGGATTCACAGTGCTGTGTTATTTGAGTGTTGTTTCCTCCACGCTTCCTCCTCTATTTTTTCTGTTTAGGTTGGAAAATCCCCCAAGCTAAAACATTTCTACCTGCATTGCACTCATCTCTAACCAAAATAAATAATAAAAAAAAAAACCCTTGTAGTTTTGAACTGTTTTATTAAAAAAACAAACCAAACAACGATGACAGAAGAATTTTTTTTGCGGAGAGATTGTGAATAGGGAGAACGCTTTTTCCCTGGTTCAAAGAAGAACAAGACTGTCCATTTCCCCACCAGTCCTATGGGTGTTTTAACACGAGGGTAAATACATGGGGAAAATGGGGAGAAACAGGTTTACGGCCAGGAAAATGAGAGGCGAAAGCCCCATGGGAGGAGGCGTCATGGGCGTAGCACGCGGAAGGGGAGGCACAGCAAAGCCTGTAAGGTGATGCTAGTCATGGAGGAAGCGTCAAAGAAACCCCAAATTTCACAGTGGCAGTTTGGGTGATGAACATGGGTGGAGGATGAAGAGGAGGAAGGTTTCTACTGACAAAAGACAGGTAAAGGGGTGTATAAATGTCATCTCCTGCAGCAACCGGCAGCCACTTGTAGCAGTGCCCTGCCTCCTCCTGCTGTGACGACCTGCCCCTCTCATCCCCCTCTTTGTCCAGGGGGCCGAAGCATAGAATCACAGAATCATTAAGGTTGGAAAAGACCTCTAAGATCATCCAGTCCAACCGTCAACCCAACACCTCCATGCCTACTAAACCATGTCCCAAAGTGCCACGTCTACACGTTTTTTGAACACCTCCAGGGATGGGGACTCCACCACTTCCCTGGGCATCCTGGTCCAGTGCTTGACCACTCTTTCAGTAAAGAAGTTTTTCCCAATATCCAATCTAAACCTCCCCTGGCACAACTTGAGGCCATTGCCTCTTGTCCTGTCGCTTGTTACTTGGGAGAAGAGACCGACCCCCACCTCGCCGCACCCTCCTCTCAGGCAGTTGTAGAGGGCGATGAGGTCTCCCCTCAGCCTCCTCTTCTCCAGGCTGAACAACCCCAGCTCCCTCAGCCGCTCCTCAAAAGGCTTATAGAAGCAGAGATGTCTCTTGATGCCACCTTCACACAGTTGCAGGTCTACGACTCCAAGACTCTAGCTAACAAAACCACCCAGAACAGCCTTGACAAATGTCCTATGGACAACGTGGCGTGGGAATGGACACCGAACACCATTTCTAGAGCTGCTTCTGCTGCCACAAAGCCGAAGAGCGCTCCTCTGCTATCTCCTGCTTTGAAGAGCTCGCTTCATGTGACACGGGTTCGGTTCAAGCATTCTCACTTCGCACCCGTTCCCTTCACTCCTAGGAGAGGACCTGTGCTCATCTTGTGCCCCGCCAGATCTCTAGGCATCTTTTTCTTTCCCCAGTTCTCGTTTGCCTCATTTCTAGCCGTTCAAGGAGCAGCTCAGAGGATGCACAAAAAGGCCAAAACCCTGTCATTACTTACACACCGCCACTCCAAGCAGTTAAAAAAGGAGTGAGAGGCCGAGGTGCTTTCAAAAAAAGAAACTGTGAGATTTTTTAGAATTAGAAATAAACAGCAAACTACTACTATGTCCTTTTTATGTGCTCCCTGGCTCTGCAGAACGTAAAGGTTATGTTTTCCAAATTTTCCCTGCTACAGTAAAGACGAAACAGTCAAAAGGCAAGAAAAGCTGAATTCCTCATTTCATGACTCCAGGAGCTGGGCCCTTTAGAAAAGCAATAAACATCATGGGACCGATGCTCTTGAGTATTGGCAAGATTTGTGAATAAGTGCAGAATTTTATGGGCCTTGACCGTCCTTCGCCTTAGGATCCTTCGAAAGGGACTTTTGTTTATTCTAAATATAACTTGCTTCTTTTTCAAAGTCCTTTTTCATCAGCCAGGCTCAGCGTGGCTTGTGCTAAAACCTGCGCACAGGGCACTGCTCTATATAAGCTCTCCTGAACTGATGAGAGAGATTTCTCTCCCCACTTTCCACGGCTGTAAAGGCACCCCTAGGGTGCTACCCCAGCGACGCCCAGACCCCCCGTGTCTTCGTACACGGCTCGCAGCCTGAGCAGCAGCTCTCTGCAGAGCTCAGAGCGATTTCTTTTCCCTTTTATCCTGCAACGGGCCAAGCGCACAGAAGAAGGGCTCCAGCCCCAGGGGATACCGCTCTTGAGATCGTTCCAGCAGGGAGCAGATGGCGATGGCACATGAGCATTTCAGGCGTCACTACGATTATGGATGGGCTCACCTTAAGAAAACAGAGAAACTCATTTGTCCTTCTATTCAAACCCATGTCTATATTCTTGGCTGACACAAAGCAGCCTTCCCTCACCGGCACAAACAAACCTACGTCGGTTTACTTCAGCTATTTGCAAGCCCAGGAAGGCGAGCGTACCGCACGAAGGATCCCGAACACCACCGTGTTACTACGGTAACACAGCAGCGATGCTCGGTACCTCGCTGTTGACTACAGCGATACTTTTCTATAAGGGTCCCACGCAGTCCTGCATCAGCCCTTGGAAAAAGCTCAAGCCAGCGGGACAAATGCAAACAGACCCCCCTCACCTGAGGGGAAAGCTCTCGCCGGCTGCCCACAACCACCCCGACAGCCACACCAACCTTTTATTAAGTGGCAAGCCATTCCCTTTGCCTATCGCTCTGTCTTCTTTCCATTACCTTTCAGCAGGGAAAGATTTAGGATCCATTCCCTTGTTTAGCAACATCCATTTGTAACAGCGGGATCGCTGGGGAGCAGTCAATAAGCACTATGCCGGCCCATCCCCGGTAACTGTGCAGCAGTTAGCGCAGAATATGAAATATATATGGCTGCCTTCACCTAATCTAAAACTGTATCAAATGGCTCTTAACCTTGCCCGAATGAATTCAATTTGGCTACCGGATGCGGATCCAATTCCTTGGGCTAGAACAGAAAAATCACTTACTAAAGCGATGCTCCCGAGGGACTAGCTTCTGAAAGAAAACTCTGAAAGATTTCCAGTTCGCTAATCCTGTGATAGCTCACGCAAGACAAATCTGGAATGATGAGGTCTTTTCGTCAAACACAAGCAAACCCCAGGAAACACGGGAATAGCATTACAAGTACATTGGAGGGGGAATCGGAGAAGCTCAGGGGGGACGCAGGAGAATACAAGGATGGGCAGAGGACGGAGACGTGAAATCAGAGGATCTTTGCGTATTTCCAGCGGTTTGATAAGAGAAGTGGGTCTGTAAAGAGAGAAGGCAGATGATAATGCTCAAAAGCGAGGTGGACAAAGCGTGGAAAGCCCCAGCCTGCTTGCTGAGCTAATGAGCAGAAATGGAGAGCGGTGCCAGCTGCCAGAACTGCGAGGTCCCGATGGATAATATTGGCTCGGCAAGGATCTGTCCCAGGCCTGCTGTCCAGAAACGAGGAGCTGTTTCTCCAGAAAATCCCACTGCCGCTGTCTCTCCTACCTATCTTCATCAGAAATACAGTTTTGACCCTCCACCTGGCTCTCCCTCATTAATAACATCATTAAGGTCTTTCCCTTTCCTCCGTTTTATCCCAGGAGACGGCCTGGGGTGCAGCTGGCTACGGAGAAACCCAGGCTCCAGCATCCCTCTGCCTCTTCACTGCTGGGGATGCTCCAGGAGCTGGTTTTCTCCCCAGCATCCCTTTCTCCCACACCGGAATCGCAGCCCTTGGCCGACAGGCGCCAGCGCAGCGGTTTGATTTCCCCTGGCTCGGGAAGCACCGCGCAAACCGAGCCGCGCTATTGACTTCCGCTCGCAGTTAATTGAATTGTCTTGTACTACACTTTGTTTAAGCCGATGAGCGATGGCTCTCACTCGAGTATCCAGCTCGCGGTGAAATAAGGTCGGAGATGACATGCTCAGTGCCAATCCCCCCCTGGCCACCCAACACTGCTCCCGCTCCCGTGGGGACCCACTCTGTTGGGTGCTGGCAGGAATGGATCACTCTTTGGCTCCCAGCCCTTTTCTCCTCACGTCTCCCCTTCCATACGATGAGGGACGACGCTCAGGGGGTTAAATCAGGGTGGTTGCAACAGGGGTGCGATGGGAATGGGGAGGAAGGGTGCAAGGAGCTGTTGCCCAAGCCGAGGACAGCGGTGTGGGGAAGGGAGGAGAAGGATACAGGGAGAAGCGGACAGAGGCGAGCAAGAACGAGCACTCAACAACTTCATTTCGCGAACGAGGGCTGCCGGCTGCCCCCTCCGCACAGCTGGGCTGTTGCTGGGCTGTTGCTGCGCGGCGCTGTGGCTAATGAGGCATCTGCTCCGTTTGACAGTCTGCATCTGCTGCCGCTCGCCTCCTCCTGCCAAGCTCCCGGCAGCCGCCGCGCGCCGGGCTCGCCCTCCCTCGCAGCCAGGTGCGCCCGGCTGCCGCCACCTGCGCTGCCCCGGGCATCCCCAGGGCCGGATCCAGGCATGCAGCGAGGCGGGGATAACGCTGCCGAGGGAGGGGAAGCATCCCGAAATGCCGTGCAAATAAAGCAGACCCTCTAAAGAGAGGGAGCAGGTACCTTTGCTCCAAAACACACCCGTGCCCCCCTCTAATTGCTAGTATGAAGCCATAAAATTTTATGTTTGAGTCTCTCCTTTTATGTAAGACTCCCTGTTTACAATCACTTAGAGCAAGCTGCCAGGCTTGGCGTTAAAATATACTCTTCAATTAATGTGGGAGCCCAGGGCGGCGTGGGGGAGCGGGAGGCGGCGCTGTGGGATGCTCTTCCAGCCAGGAGATGGGAAACATGCTGACCGGGCCTGGCTTTAACGGAGGTAAAACTTGGCAGCTCAGCCAGAGATGGAGCGAAAACAAAACCCAAGACTGGAACGACCTGGAGACGAGGAGGAAATCTGGATTCGGATTTGGCCTCTCTCTAAACCACAAGCGTTGGGGACAGGAGGATTTTCCTTGGCGAAGAGGGTCTGCTTAGAAGCAGAGGCACCCTTCGGCTGTGCTTGGGGTCCTGTGGTGGAGGTGAAGCAAGGAGCAGCCAGGTTTGGCCAACAAGACAGAGGTTAGCCATTATTTTTTCAACGGGAGCCCCTCTCAGTGCCGCTGGAAGCTGCCGTCCTCTTCTGAGCCACACTCTGGCTAAGGGCTGCTAAATTATCAAGGGCTCCTCTCTCAAGGTGAAATCTTAAATCAAAGCCTCGATCACTATTGGTCACCGAAGACCCCGCAGTGCTTTTCTAATCACAGAAGTGGAAATCCACTGTCTAAATCAAATCCCGGTTAATTAAATTCCCGGTTGAAACTCAATATTTTCACCTTCTTCATTTCCTGATCTGCAACGGCTGCGCTGTTGTACAATGCGGTCCGGAGAAAGCTGCAGCGTGGGACGTGGGGAGGAAGCCCCTCCAAGGGACTGCACGTGGGGCTGCGTGCGTGGTGGCTGTGAAACCCATTCGTGAAGCTTGTGAGGCACGGAGAGACCCGTCACGAGTGAGCGGTGAAATGGGCTACATAAACCCAAAGGCCGTTTGAACGCCTTATCTGAATAGCAGCGCTCCTGCTTCGGTTTTGCCGTCTTTAATGAAAAAATATGTGTTTCAGGGAGATACCGGCATGTCATTAAAAGTAACAGAGTGAATAACGCTGAGATAACTGGGTCAGATGAGTGGTGGGTATAAAGCCCAACCTGATTTCCATATGGAGAACGCAAGACGCCTGGGTTTTGCTCCATGCTCTGCTACTGAGGCTCTTGACCTTGGACAAGGAGTTATTTGCCTTGCTCTGCCTCAGTTTCCCCAGCTACAAACCAGCAACCACCTCCCACTGTCAACATTTAATTGCTCAGTGACGGTGAAGCCCTCTCATCGGCACTCAGAAGGGCCAAAGGGACAGCGTTTAGCACTCCCTGAGCACTCCTCAGCCGGAGAAATCTTCTCGCGTGCACAGCAACGAGCTCCACTTTTCACGAGGGGCGAATAAGCCACATATGAACTTAATGCAGTGCCCAAGAAGAACAGGGTGGGGGAAAAGTGGGTCTTTTGCGTGCCCAGCCCAGCATCTCACCACCAGCTCTGAGGCAGAGGGTTAGCCGAGGACTTTGCACAGCTTGGACCCCCTCAGCCCGCTCTCAGGAACACCTAACATCACCGGTGATGCCCAACACAAAAGCCAACAGAACATACGGCCGGGCAGGGGATGAAGCCTGTTTTTTGCCGCATTTTAATCCAGCCCGACTCTTCCCCTTTGCCAGGATCCCACGCAGCATCTCCTCTTTGACCGGGACCCCATCTGGCTCGCCTCCTTCCACCCCGCTGCAGCCAGCTTCCCCCCTCTCCTCCCTGGCTCCGCACCAACAACGCGCCCATCTATTAACTGAACTCGCTAGTCTCTAAAATTGGGAGTCCGCCGGGTAATGTCTTAAATCTGAGGCCCTCCCTGGATATTTCCATATTTCGGAGGTTTAATGCATTGTATTTAATGTACTCAATTTGGAAGCCAGCAGGCAATGCAATTTTCAGGTGCACACAATGTGAATAATGAAAGTCTCTCAGTCCCCGGCTCTCAATCCACCTGAGTCCCTGGAACTGCATTAGAGGAGGAAGAGAGGAGGACTGCCCAAATGAAACTCAGCAGCTGAGGGATAACGGGCAGAAACGAGTCGAGGGCTGATGGATGAATTTGGGGTGTCCCAGCCAAACTGGAGAACACACTGTACCGAGCACACACTGGGCTCACCATCTCCAGGAGACATTTAACTGGCCTTAATAATGTCAGCCTCTCTTAATGAAAATAGTCTGTTCCACTTAATAAGTACAATGCACTCTCGAGCCATCAATCTACCTAACGCGGGGGTTTTCGGCAGGCAGTGCTGGGCAGGCTTAGCTCTCCGACGGAGCTGACCCCGTCAGCGTCGGGGAAGCTCGTTAGCGTAACGGCAGCCGAAGGGGGCAGATGCATTAGCAGCCTGGAGGTAAACCGTGAGACGGGCAGGGGAGAGCATCCCTCTCTCCTGTACGTTTCCAAATTAACCCCAGCCTCTACAGAGTAATCACCGAGTCCACCAACGGTGTGGTTACTTGTATTATTTATGAGTGTCCCCACTGTGACCGTGGCCCCTGGGAAGATGGGAGCCCTGCTACGGCACGTACAGAGAGAGTAGGAAACGGCCGGCGTCGGAGACGCTCATGCTGAAGGCTGGGATGGCGCAAAGCCCTGCACCGGGTACGCTGCCGCGTCCATGTCCTATTAGCTTCGAACCTGCGGGAACCCGCTCTGAGGGTGAAAGCAAAGCCACTTCCCTCGGTTTCCTCACCCTAGTGCAAAATGAAGATTAATTTTAGGCAGGTATTAAACGCACGGAGACTATTATCTGCTTGGGAACCTCATCCTCTGGGCCTCTGGGGAAAGAACAATAAGCAGAGGAAAATACTCTCCCCGGGAACACGTGGACTGAAGCAAGAGAGAAATTCTGGGGTGCAGAATTAGCCGAAGATAAAGGACCTACAACCGATGGAAGAGGAGTTATATGGGAAACAAGCCCCCCAGCACAACAGGATCTCGGCCCATAATTGGGACTGCCAGGCGCTAACTTAATAACGTCAGTAACAACAATGTTAATAATGAATTCGCTGGTGTGGGATTTGCCTTCGCTGTGCAATCGGGGTCCTTCGGCAAGCAACAGCGAAGGGAAATTGAAACTACTGAGCAAAGTGATAGTCTAACCTCCCCTGTAACTTGCTCGGTTATCACGATGTAACTTGAAATCTGCTTTAGCAATTACATTCCTCACAAGATCTGAAGTGGTGGAAAGAAGAATTATAATGATAATATTAATATACAGTCTCTTCCTAGCGAGAGTAAGTCATTAGGCAGAGCGCAGCAAAGATGCATAGGCAGAAACAGATGGAAAAAGAGCTACATCAAGAGTTTAAAGGGAGGCTTACAAAAAAGAAAAAAAGCTGCAAATTCTAAGTGGATTATGGAAGGCAGGCTGCAAAGGGAAAGTGAGAATTGCTCTGTGCCGCGCAGGAAAAGGCTGTTCACACACGGCGTGTGAAAGGGGGAAACGGATGGTGGGAAAGACGAGCGTCGGGTGGCAGAATAAGTACGCTGTGGATGCGCTTCACTCTGTATAATTTCAGTTGCGGAATAAGTGGCTGTCTACATCTCATGGGCTTGTCCAGGCTCTTTCTCCTCAACACGGACAGATCGGTACCTCTGCCAGGTGACACATCCTACCTACGACAGACAGACAGCAAATTTAGGCGGGATAAATCTCAGCCTAGTAGTAAAGCCCACGAGGATGCACCAGGTTTGCTGGGGGGAGTCTAAAATCAGCGTAGTCAAACCCACCAATCTCATTTCCCTGGTACCCTGTGAGGAGACCTGATGTATTTTCATCCAGGACTAGCAAAAAACAGAGGAATCAGACCTTCAAAAGCACACAGGGTTTTTCTCTCCTTCCCCCCAAAGTACAGGCACGTCGTCCTGCTGGCTCGTGGCTATCAACCCACGGGTGAGCTCATTAAAATCAGCAACGCTGTTCCCGCTTTCGTCTCCGTCCAGCTCTTTGCCCCTCTGCCTGGTGATGAGAAGGAGCCCGGGTACCTGCCGAGTGCTTGCTGGGTTGCTTTTCCTCCCGTTCCCAGCTAGAAGGAGCCTTGATCTCACCACGCACAGCCCTGCGCGCACACACAACCGTCGGCAGCGAAAAACAGCGGCATGGAGTCGTCCCTGGTGCTTGTGATGCTTCCTCCGAGGCCGGTGCACGCACAAAGATGGCAGCAAAGTGAAGCCGACCCGCCGGCTGCCCTCAGGCCTTCAGCGATGTGAGCAGGGAGGTGAAGCAATGAAAAAAAATCTGCTCTCGGTGACCCCTAATAGTTGGCATCGGGAGGGACAGCCCTGCAGCCCTCCCGGGGTGACCTCCTCACCCGCTGGGCTGCCCAGCCGAATGCCAGTTATTACACTGGATCTTGCCTCTATTTATTTCAGCATGTGTGATTTTAATGATTTTGGGACTCCATCCCAGCCATTTCCCCTTGCCTGGCTGCCCTTGAGGAGCTGTAAACCTGGCAGCTTCATCGGCTATTTACAAGGGCTGGATTCACACCGAGCCCCACGCCTGTAACCGGCTGGGCACGCCTTGGAAAAGCAGGCAAAGAGCAATTGCAAGAATTATTTTTGTTCTTTCACTCCTCACTAAAGCAGCAGAGATTCACCACAGACGATATTCGTTAAGAACCTGCAGCCTGTACCTGCCCATGACCCTCAGCGGTGGCCAAAGGGTTCAGCCAAGGCGTCTCCAAGGGATGCTCACCACGGCTTTGGCCATCTTCATATATTTGACAAGAAAAATCAAGGCGCTCCCCGGCTGAGCGTCCCCGGGCACTCAACGGCACTCAACGCAAAATACCCATCCTCTCCGCATCGCCGCACCCCGGCTCCTAAGCGGGGAGTGGGACCGTTGGGGACAATTTGGCACGAAGAGGCCACCGCTGCAATCGGGAGCTGCTCCTGCAGATTTCCGGCTGCTTTGGAGGAGGAGAAGCCGCCCAGCGGGATGCGGCGGGTGATGTTTTCGTCGTGCGAGCGGGAGGTCGGAGACCTCCTCCGCCACACAATCAGCCGTCTTAATTTTTCAACCCGCTCCGCAATCAGCCAATTGATACGCAATTATCTCCAAAACACTTAGCTATACGTTACTGCCTTATCGTTATCTTACTGGATTTTTTTTGTGCTGTTCCATGCCAGATAACCTTAATTTTTCCCCATTTGTTCCAGAGTGTAATTATTTGTTTGCAATCATTGCCTATTAGATAGACGAATACTGCAAAGAAACAAACATTTTCCCGCCGTAATGCAGCCCTGCAAAGTTCTAATACGTTATTTGATCAAATAATCTTTGCCGTATCAAAGCAATACTATTTTCCCCTTCAAAACTATGCATTTATTAAAATGTAAAGCAGTCTGATCACATTGGGAGCAAAAAATAAAAATAATATTATGGTCTTTTGCAGGAAAACATTGCATATTTATTTTGGATGACTTCCCTGGAATTTTAATTCAAACCTTTATATATTTATTTCCCTTCCCTACCAGCTAGGGAATAAACCTAGTAGGTTTGATTTTTTACACTTTTTTTAAAAGCCCTGTGTTCAGGACTTTAAATTTGTTTTTAAGCATTGCTTTCGGCTTGTGATTTACGGCAGAGATCCTTTTTTTCTGCAGAGTAAGACTTGCGCGGGAAACAGAGCGTGTCCTGCTGCTGGAAATGGAGGGGCTGGCTCCGAGGGGGTCGAGCTGCTCGGAGAAAAGAGAAAACGATGGGAATTTGGGCAACGGCCGGACTCCTGCAAGGGCTGCTCGGATCTGGACTCCACGAGCAGCACTATATTAGCTGGAAAAGTACATTTTAAGGGACTTTTCAAGCTTTAAGCATCCATTGCTCTCTGCCTCCAAGGAGAAAAAGAGAGATGCATTTCCCAATCCAAGCCTTCAAATAAAACCATGATTTACACCCCCACCTCATGGGACCAGCTTAAAAAAAAAACCAAAAAACCCAAAGGCATTTTTAACACAAATAAATTTTAGTGTTTTCTTTCTATTTCCCTTCCGAGCCTTGAGCTTTTAAGGGGTCAGATTTTAAAGCCTTCTCTCTGCAACTGCGGGAAACCAAAACTTTTAAAGATGATGCTTATCCCTTTTATTTACACGGCGCCAGGGATTTTCAGGCAGGCATGGGGTGATGGGGAAAGGTGGGCCCACCGATTACCCCATCTCCTGGAGGTGTGGACCAGGTCTCCCTTGGGGACAGACCAAAACATCGGCCCAAACGCCTCATTCTACAGATGGGATGTGGCAGAAGCGGGGTCACGCGGAGAAGCCCAGCGAGTCCCTGCTCTAATGCCACCTCTGCGCCTGCGCCCGTCTACAAAGTCACCCTGGGTCCCAGCACCCGGCAAGATTAACCGCTGCCCGCAGTGAAATTAATATTTAAGGAGGATGCCAAAACCATGAGGCCTGGGGTGTTAATAAATCTCCCTCTATCACACCGCTGCCAGGCAAACCAGCTCTTTTTAATAGCGCAGACGCTCACAAGCTGGAGCTCCGTGGGAAATGGGCTCCAGGCTTCTTTGCAGAGCGGACGTCGCGTTGCTCGAGCACCGTGGCAGCGCAGCCAGCTCTGGGGCAGCACCGAGCGGTGTTTCGCAGCTCAGAGCAACGCTCTCCCCCAAAACAGGCAACGCGGCAAGGGGTCCTCTAGCTAAACGGGAGGAATTTAGGTGTGGAGATGCTCAAAGCTTTTGCAATTACACGTCTAGCCTAATGCAAATTTCCCCGGGGCCACATACGAGCCTCATCAGACTTGGGTTCTGATGCACACGTATGTTGGGTCTTAAATTCAACCTCCCCCAGCACCGACCTTAGCAAAGCCCCGTCACGGTGGCAGTGGGTGCAGCAAAGCAGCACCGTGTGTTGGGTCTGTTTAGCCAGGAGGACTAAAACCACGCGCGGCACAGGGGTCTGCTTGCTGGCAGACATGGAACGAGTAAGAGGGAGTAAAATGCGTGGCTGGTTTTCCCGATGAACGTAGCTTTGAGTTT
Source organism: Balaeniceps rex (assembly GCA_013401315.1). Classification (NCBI taxonomy): domain Eukaryota; kingdom Metazoa; phylum Chordata; class Aves; order Pelecaniformes; family Balaenicipitidae; genus Balaeniceps; species Balaeniceps rex. The sequence goes on along the minus strand of VYZW01054280.1, from coordinate 193,400 downwards.
CTTACAGCGACGCCCCGTCACAGTTTTTCTGCATTAATAGGCTGTTTAGAAAATGCGGCGGGGGGCTTTTGATCACAGCTCTCCTTGCAAAGGCTCGAGTGCTGAAGGCTGAGGAAATATTACAGGGGAATTAAAGAGACCCCAGCATGAAGGTTAGCCCCTAAAGATGTCGGTCCCATGAGAAGGAAAACAAGATGTTCAAAGGCAAAAAGCCCCAGTGCCAGCTTGCGCATCCCGGTGTCGGGCAGCGCCCGTCACCGCAGGGGGTGGATGTCCCCCTCTGCCAGGGAGGGTTTCACATCAGGTCCCCACATTCGGCGCTGCGGCAACAAGGACTGGATAAATCTCAGGCGATCGTGAGCGAGGCGTTTGCTGCCATGGACAGGTAGTTTTTGCCCGGGACTGGTATCGGCACGCCGGGCTGGCGAGCAGCACGCTGATAGGGGCAGGCACGCGATTTGGGCACCTCCTCCTCGCGCTTAACCCGCCTACTTAAAAATTAAATCGAGAGCTGGGTTTCATTCAGCTGCACGGGAGCGATTCAGAAGAAAGGAAAGGATATGAAATTAAAGCACTTCATTTTAGTATAACGCACCACAACTTGGGAGGGAGGAGGAAGGACGGCCACTCTTTTGATTCCAGCTATTTAATAGGTAAAGAGAAAGTCATGCAAAATCTGCTTATATTTCCTAAACCACCCATGTAATATCTTGCAATTAGGGTCCAAGCACATGAAAGATCATTATTAAAATTGAGACCCTCCAGGAGTTTCCCTAAGTGTTTGCTTTTTGCTGTGGTGGGGAAGATTGCTCGGAATAATATAATTTTGTGTGTTCAAAGACTCAAGAGTGTGCTGAGTGGGGAACGGGGAAAAAAGCCAACTAATGGTAAATGATATCTTAAAAGCACAGGAGAGGTTGAAAAAGTGGATCCATGCAGAAAATAATATACTATTATTTAAAAAAGTAAATTGCTAAAATGACACTCTTCTGTGATTCTGTCTCCAGAAAAATCATCCTGGCTGAATCCTTAATGTACAAGGGTTTGGGATTTTTTTTTTTTTTATAGTGACACGATAAAACCTGCAGAAATATCTTAGTTATTTACCAAGTGATTAAACCGCAGTCATTTATTACGGTTTTACTAGAACATTGTTTTCCTGGTTCTTCCAGGGTTTATTGCCTCCAATATAACACTCCCCCCCTTTAATAATCCCCATTGCTTTGACTCTATTGCCTTATATTTTTAGATTTCTTTTAGCGTTTTGCATAAAATTCCAACTCTAATGGGCTTTATAAAATGAGATGTATTGTCATGGATCCAAGCCCTTATGAAGATAATTATCTTGTCCATTTGTGTTTTCATTATGTTGAGAAATACTTCTTCTCTCTCCCCCCAACATTCTGTTTCCTAGCCCAAATCACAAGGGTCCTTTATTTTTTATTTTTAAATCCCTTGGCAACGAAAGAAGGAAGCCCCAGCTACCACCATCCTCCGCTTTTATTTGAGGGAAGATGGTCCATGAATCCTGAGGTGGAGAGGCAGGGAACAGGAACATTTGTAGGATGTGGAAGAGACCATGGTTGGGCAAAGGACGAGGTGAGAAGCGGGATGGAGGAGAGAGGTGACACCGAAGCCAGGGTAACTATTTCAATCGGTGATGGGCACAAGCCTGCATGAAGACCAGAAGGTGTAATCAGTTCAGTGAGGTCCAGCAAGGGGATACAGCAAGGACACACCAGCTCCAAAGCCCCAAACATCACCTTGCATTTTGGGAAGAAATCCAAGGGTTTGGGGAAATCCAACGGCAACGCACAGAAAGCGGAGCCCAGAGATCCACACGCCGCCCATCAGAGTGGGGACACTGAGCCAGGATGGACAGGGCTTGGGGTAAAGCATGGGACAGGCTCTCCAGGAGAAACCTCCCCCTCGGCTCTTCTAAACGTGCATCCAACGCGTGGTTTAACCACTAATCTCACCGGGGAAGCACCTCCAAACTGCTTGAGACAGTGTTTTCTATAAGGATCATTAACTCTGTACGGCCGAGTCTGTGTTTTCACGTGCACGTGCACAGCTTCTGACCCAAGGCACGGCGCTGGCCTCTTTTGGGGTCTTTACTTCCATATAAGCATGGATGATACTGAGAACTAGGTCCCTTTCTTGAGTACACCTTCCAGGGGTCTCATGGCTCTGGAAAGCCAACACCAGACACACAAAGACATGCCAAGTGCTACACCTTGGAGAGATTTCTCCTGGAGAGGCTTCGCCGATGACTCGTGAACACGTGGGTCTTTCTTTTGCCTTTTCCCCGAAGCCCGTTGCACGGAAATGGGAATATGTATCATTTGTTCAAGAAAAGCTCCCTTGGAGCTGGAAAAAGCAATCACATATGTGGTACGTGGGGGAGGTGGCTCTGCCCTTGTATGGAATTAGGCCTGGGTATTTATTTCCACGTTCCTATAAAACTAGGGTTATTGTCTCCACTTGAGATACATCTGAAGCTCCTTGTAGAGCAATGACAATTACAGTACAACAACGACGTGCGAGCTATACCATTCACCTGTCTAACTGGGCCTGTGTGTATAGTTCGGGGCATACTGGGAAATAACTTCCATCGATTCAGAAGCATATTGCTACCAGGAGTCACGGAGACAAATATTGCACCAGGACCAGACCCAGGGTTTCATAGCTGCACCAAAAAAGAGCCAGATTCTTCCCCAATTTACTTGAGTGCAGTTACGCCGAAGATGAAGACGTTTCTGGTGTAAAGGCAGAAACAACCTGGCTTGAAATCAGGCAAAGGGGCCCTGTGTCCAGGGCTAAGGCAGTAGCTTTCCCCAGAGATAAACTACTGAAGACGTTACTTAAGTCACCCGAAAAGCTTTACTAGTCCCATTAATCTTGATGAGGTTATGAGTAACGAGGTGACCTACCCAAAACCACGTAGCACGGAGCAGCGAGCGGTCCTTGCAGGTCTCCTGCCCCGGCTCTTCATGCCCTGTAGGATGCTCACAGCTTGGGTTGACGGCATCCACCCTGCCAAGGGGAACCTGACCCCTAAGGTCCAGGCGTGACTTTGGGGTCGCCGTGCATGGCCAGAGAGGTACGGGGCAGATGGCGGGGCTGCGAGTAGGTGCACGGTTGGGTCTGCAACCCGTGTTTTCTCCCTCGGCACATCCAGGTCACCCAAGCCCCCACCTCAGCACAGGTTCCTATCAAGGCAGTGGATCCAAGGACAGCCGAAAGCACTGCCTGTGCGAAGGCAGAGGACGTGGGTGGCACCGCTATAAGCCAAACCCTCCCACCTCAAGAGACGCTTGACCTAAACGAGGTACCCATGTCTGGGTGATGGCGAAGTCACCCTATAAGCTGGTGTCCTGGTTTGTCCTTCCTTCAGGAAAGACAGAAGGCAGAAACTTGCTGTCTGAGTTTGCTCCCAGGCAGGGAACGTCCCTCTGGACCTGCCGGGGGACAACAGCCGCAAACCTCGAACAAACCAGACCCTCGCTGGAGCGAGCGGGGCCCCGGCGCTGGTGCTGACACCTCGCTGTCAGCGCACGCTTCCCTTTAATTAAAAGCGGCGTGCGTGCCCCCCTCTCTCCCCTCTGACTGACGCTGCCAATTCTGCTGTGCTTTAGATGTGTCATATCATGGTACATCACATCCTAATTAACGCATCTTGTCAGGTCCGGCAGTTGGCTGCAGTAACACGCTTCCAGCAGCTGTCGCTGGGACCCGGCAGAGGGACCGGGGCCGCCTGGTTAGGCGGCAAGTCGCTATATTGAAGGTTTTATTTAAGGGGAAAAGGGCAGAGCGTGGTCCTAAATTCAGGATTGCAAGGTGATGGTGGCTTTGACCTTGGTGGCCACCCGGGCTCCTAGCACGAGGGCTGGGTGGGAAGAGGAAAGCAAGTTTTGCCATCTCACCCGTGCCTTGCAAGGAGCTGAAAGCAGCATCCTGCACTCCTTCGGCAGCTGGGCTTCAGAGCGTCGCGCTCCCAGAGCAGAGGCGGTCGAGCGCTTTGCAAACAGAAATGAGTTCAGATTCCCCCAGCAGCCCCGCACGAGGGATGGAGAAAGCTTCTCTGAGGTGGGAAGAGGAATCTTGCTTAAGGTCACCTCAGAGGCTCTGAATTTTTGGTCCCCAGCATCAGACTCGAGAGGAAAGGGGCTTGACGCATTCAGCGACCGAACTTGTGCACCCTGACTCCTGCCACTCTGCTAATTATTAGGCAAGGCAGCCTGGCAAGCGCGAGCATCGAACCCAGGTGTCCTGCCCTCTCGGCTCTTCTTGCGATTAAACATTTAACGCCGCTGGAGACTGCGGTCGTACGCAGCCCGGCTGCTGGCCCCCGGCTCGAACTGCCACGTACCCTGCCCCAGCCTGGCATCGCAGCCAGACCCTTGCAAAAAGCAGCCAAAAAGGGGGAAATGAAAGGAATGAAGGATTTTTTACCCACATCACAGGCTCTCTTTTTATTCTGGATCCTAAAGCGCATCTGGTTTCCTTGGGGTGAAAACAGCACGTTTCTATGCAGCCCGATTTGGAAGGCATCGTTAGCACTTTAATTGAAACTAAGGCACGGACCGGTGGCCGTGAAAGATCCCGTAGCACTTCTCATAAGAAGAAGGTTTTGGGACCGTGGCACTGGCCAAACCTCGCTCCGCCGCAGTTTGCAGGGATCAGGCACGTTGCTCCTTGCAACGCCAGGAGCACGGACGAGGATATTCACTGCGAGACGCTCACGGGCTCAGCCAACGCTACGCAGTCCTAAAGCTCCACCGGCAACACTCTGCCATGGGGTCAGAGCAACGCGTGATGGGAGCTGCAGTCCCCCATCGGCCCTAGTAAGCCTGGGGCAGCCGAATTAGCTCTCACCAACAAACACGCGTTTAACGATCACGCACCTTGTTTTACCTTTCTGCCTCGTGCAAGCTCGCAAGCAACCCCACGCGGAGACTGCCTTGCTGGCGTGTGTATCGCTGCGGTTTGAAAGGCCGTGAGCCAGCCTGGAAAAGCAGAAAAGCGCTGGGGTCGGGATGCTTTTCCCCCCGCCAAGACAGTGATTTCTGCTTCTTCCTTCCGCTGCTGGCCCCGCGAGCAGCCGCCATCCCACCTGCAGTGGGAACCCAAACCCGCAGACAAACGGGGCTTTTTCAAGCAACCGCATGCACCGAGTCAGTGGAATTTGTACATCTTTGATAACGAGCCTTTAAAGGGTGAAGCCTAATGAAGGGATCCGGAAACAAGCCGCAAACGAGGGTGGGATGCAGCTTTTTAATTAAAACTCTGATGCCTTTTTATCTCCTTCCCTCTCCCTTGCTCTTCCCCCCACCGACGGAGGGGATTTCTCAATCTGAGGCCTGCTGCTGTACAAAAAGCTCGGTTTTAATATTCTCTTTGATTTGATTAAGTGGGATTTTTCTTCCTCCTCTTCTGGTGGGTGCCGCCGTCGTACTCTGTGGTGAAGATTTAAAGGAAGAAGGGCCCTGCCAGCGGTCAGGCGAGTACCTGCAGAGAGGAAAGGAAAACATGGGGCCAGCCGTCCACGTGAGAAGATTAAAGCACCAGGGCGGCCACATGCCACCCATTTCTCCCCCAACGTCTATCTCTTCAGCGTCCTCCCCTAACACCGAGCAAAATCTGGTGGTACAAAGGGTTAAGCAGCGAGAAGGAGGGAGAAGATCAGGCCCATCTGAAGGGATGATGAGACGCGCTAATTTGATTGATTTTTACTGAATTCATGGTACTTCTCATTTGCAGTTTCCCTCCTTTTAATTAGCCGATGCTTGTAGCAATCATATTCGATTCTCATTACTTAATTAAATAGGGTCCTCCACCTTTAGGCAGTGCTGGGAGATGGTGGAAGAGTTCGGCTGGAGGGAGGGCTGGGTGGGAAGAGGAGCATCCTCCGGTTCTTGCTCCACGTTGGCACGTAGCTGCCGAAGCAACGTGGACCTCTCAGCTTCGTCTTGGATTGCCCAATCTCTTATCCTGGCCGCATCCTGCTTGGCAATGCGAATAAATAAAGATTAAAAGAGAACAGAGCCTGAGCTCTCTTTCCAGCCCCCAGAAGGTTTCCATCTGCTCCAGGTGAGCCGTAGTCAGGAGCCGGGCTTGATCGTTGCATCGACGCCAGTGGGATTTAGATCACAACTGAACTGCGTGGGCAAAGATTTGCCACTCTGGTACTCAGCTAAACAGGCATCAGAAGTACGGCACACAGAGCCGTTCCGGTCCCCAACACCACCGCAGCAATTTGCCTCCGCGGGAAGAGCTACTAAAAAAGTAATGAAGTTTAAAACGCCCCAAAAAATTGCGGCAAACTGCCTGTAAAGCGGACTATTAATTGGTGCCACAATTAAATCAAAACCTCCAGGCCTTTCACAATATTTGGCAGCGTAACAAGGCAGGCGTCAGCAGCGTGGCGTTGTTGTTTCTCCTTGGTGGGAAGTAAGCGGGACAGACGCGTTGGCGGTCACACCGGTTGTATTTCTCCTTCGCTGGTGTCGTTACCCCATCACGCGGTTCTCTCTCTTTTATTTATCCGGGTTTTGACATTTCTATGCATGTGTTTTTACACCGCTTTGTGCAACTTGTATCAAGGGTTTATCTCCGACGCGGCATGTTTGACGCTGCCTTCGGGGCTACCCGTACCCCGAAGGAAACAGCCCCATGCACAGGGACAGCGCTCCAGCGTCAGCCCGGAGATTCGCTGCTCTGAAATCACACGCAAATGCCCCAATCCCACACATCTGCAGCTTTTTAATGGCAGATCCTGGAAACTCTTCCCCAAAATAGGCCAGACAAGCGCGGCCAGACTCCTGGGCAGCTTTAGCCCGTGTCCATGGTTGTGTTGGCACCCAATCGATACCATTGACTTAAACGTCACCCTACATGCACAAACAGACCCACCTATGGCAATTACACTTGTTCCCACGCTACAGGGACTTGGGGTGCCGACGGTGCTCAGACGAAGGGACAACCCTCGAGTTCGAACTCACGTTCGATTTGCAATCAAGGCAAATTTGGTGTGAAAGGCTTCCCGGTTTCACAAGGATTTCTGCGGGTCTTGGTTAATTGTCTCAAAAGTGCTTTGAGATCTGGCGATGAAACGGGCTACGGAGGTACACTGGGTTATTATTATTATTACGGATTTCCATTTGAGTCGCCGGGACCTTCCCTGTTGGAACATAATATATTCCATCAATTATAGGAGAGCAGCACGAAGCTGAATAGGACCCTGATAATGAGGGGCTCTTTCATTTCCCCCGCGCATGCACAGACCAGTTCAGAGGCTGATAAATGAAGGTCTCCCCCCTCCACAGACGGCATTTGAGAATTTTTTCAGCAGAATAATTTTCTGGTTCTTGACTCAGGAAGTCAGTTTGAACTTTGGTTTTGCAGATAAAAGGACTGACAAAGCATCCCCACAGGACGCCCGGACTCGTTTGCATTCATAAATGTGCAGCCGGCACCACAGCCCTCTTCCGCGCGCCAGGAATTACCTTCGCTCAAAGGTTTTTCTATGTTCACTTATCATCTAATGAGCAGTGTAAGAAACTTCATTTCAAGGAGGAGAGAAGGGGAAGGAGGATTTAAAAAAAAAAAAAAAAAATCCTCTCTTGGTGGATGCCTTCAAATGGGATTTGATTTCTGTGGCTTTTTCATATCCTGCCAGTGAGGAAGATGAGGTGTAAAGAGTGAAGAGTTAAAGAGGTGCAGAGATGAAGGTAGCACCAGCCCCTTTAGGTGGAGATAGGCTTGGAGGGACTGCAAACGCCGCAGAGCATTTGAAAGCTCGGAGCGGGCAGGACAGGCAGGAGGGACCTGTCCCGGCTGCCGAGCTGAGGAGGAGCAAGAGGGAAGGGGAAGGAAAATGCCATCAGCATCCGATGGGTAATTATCCCCTGGAAAGGTCAGCTCACCGATGAAACGCACCGCAGATGGAAAAGTTCGTGCCTGGGACAGCCGGTCACGTCACTAACGACGCCCGACAGCTTGTGCCTGCTGTCCCAGGGAGATCCCAACCCCAACCCAAAGGTAGGACGTGCAGGAGAAGAAACAAGACGACGGCGATACAGGCATTACCCACATGCACGATTCAAAGATCCCGTGTCAGCCGAAGGTTAGCAATGAAGTAGTTGATAAAGAAATAAAAATGCTCATCTCCCCTGACAGCCATCGCACCGATTGATGCTGCTCAGCGAGGCCATTACCACGGGCAACGGAGCCATAAAACCGACATTTTCAGGCTGCGGACAGATGAAGGCAGCTCAGCGCGACACCGCTCATCACTCGGGCATGTCAGCCGGGGCGCTCGGAGAGGGAGAGGCGAGATTCAACTTTGCAATTGCAACAGGCTGGGGAAGGGAGGGGAAGCTCTGTCCTCCTGTACCTTGACCCCCTGCAATCATCCCTGCCGAGCCGTCCCTGCTTTCTGCCGCTCCTGCGGGTCTTTTGCAGGACAATGCGGAGAAATAAGGTGTTTCCAAACAACATAAGGTCCGGGGGAAACGCCACGATCATTTCCATTGGCCATAAGTGGGAAACTGTCAAAAAATTAACTCTGATTTGAGCTAGCACAGAGAACCGGACAGCACCAAGGAGTTTGCCCCCCCCAGACAACGACCGGTGAGGATCCCCGGCCAAATCCGTGCTGACTCCTGGCTCGAGTCGATGCCAATTATCCTGTATTTCCAGGGAGGGGAAAAAATAAAAAAAGAAGTGGTGCTTCGTAAATCTTGAGCTGTGCTTTCTGTCCGTGCCAGCTTTCTGGTCACTGGGACATCCAGTAATTGCCTCTGCGGGCACTGGTTGGCATTCAGGCTGGCTGCAGTCAGAGGCAGAGATTTCCCAAATGGGGCAAGGGGTTTAGTGTCAGTTTGAGTGGGAAGCGAGCAGTTAACTCTGAAAATCCCCACTCCATGCCGGAGGCTTTACCGCTTAGTTTTTTAAAAGAAGAAAAGCAAAAGGAAGAGCTTAAGCGATGCTCCCATCTCGGGGGCCGCACTGAACCCCCAACGGTGCCGCCTGAGCGTGTTTTTTTACAGGGCAATAAACCTTCTTGGCCAAGTTTTAGCCGGGTGGGCTTTGTCCTGTGGAGGGAGCTCGTGTAGGCGTTGCCTGTGGCAACTACGCATCTTCTAGCAATCTCCGTATAGAGACCTTTGCTGCTTTGTTCAAGGGAGACGGGCTACAGCCCTGAACTTACCCCACACATCCCAGGCTCCGAGCACTTCAGCTGGTAAAGCAACAAATTACAGTGATCTAACGTAGCCTTCATGCATTAAAACTCACCCAGAGTGCACCATTAATCTAATTATCCAGAAAATATAAAGGGAAAAGGCTCCTTTACGCCGCTCCTCAAGGTGAAGAATCACCAGCACTTATTTTTGGTCTTGCACTGAAGCAACTAAACCGTGATTTTGTCTGAGTTATTGCTGCGGTTATGAAAAGCGCAAGAGTGGTGAAACATGGATTTTCTCATTTATCCATCCTACCATTGCCGCTCGCCCCTTTCCAGTGCCCAGGGAGCAGGAGGCTTTGCTTTAGTTGACCCGCCTTGATTTCCCAGCCCTTTCCCAAGCCTGGTGAAGATGCTGTGACCCTGCGAGGGTGGCAGCCCCTGGGGAGCCACCCGGGGACCTGGGGACCAGAGGCTCAGCCGCTGCAGTGGAGCCCCGGTTGGATGCAGCTCCGGTGACCAAGAGGTCGCTGCTTGCAGCCCCATTTCATGGAAAACATCGACAGTCCATGTCCTGCTACCGATAACGACCTCAGTGATAATCCTGGAGTTTGTCTCTAAGCGTGCGGCTTAGCAAAAGGCTTCCCATGACCGAAGCGCGCAGAAGGCTGTTATTCTGCACAAGTCTATCTAAATCCCTTAAGCCTGCAGGCCCCACTGCCTCCAGCTTCCCAGTGCGCGCTTACCTTCCCGGTCCTGCATCCGGCCTGATTTCGCACAGTCCTCGCACGTTCCTGACATTTTGGGGCGGATTACGCCTCCCAAGATCAGCCAAACTCCTCGTTGAGCTTAAAGGTAAGCGCACGCTGAAAAGCTCGGGGGCATCTAGACCTTAAGAGCAAACCGCGGCTCAGTGCCAATAAAACACGACAGACTTTGCAACTCCTGATCCCGCACCGCTTCACAAGGCATAAAAAAGTAGAAGCCCAGGGCGACAGTTGGGGTTGGACACCAGGAACCTGATCTACTTACCCAAAGTGCGTTTGAGCAGCAGGTCTGTGCTGCTAAAGACTGTAAAATTAGTATTCTCGGCCAGGCTGATCACGTTCAAATATATTGCTGACATCAATCACCTCTTCCCAAACTCATCTGTCTGGATCAGTCAATTACAAACTTATTTTCGAGCTGTGGGTACTCTTATGAGATAGACCCAGGGAAGGAGCTAAACTCGTTTAGGGGGTTGGCCTCTCTGCCTAGCTGATCGGCAGCACGGTTTAATAACTTCTCTGGTCCGTCCACTCCAGCCCGGGCTAAGACCACCTGCCAAACTGCCGCCCCAGTGATATAGGTGTTTATTATATGGCAACATAGCACCTATGGAAGGAAGGAGCTGCGACGTCCGCATGAATACTAAATAAATTCATTACGATCCGTGCTATGACCGCAAATACGAAGCGGATTCATCATGATAAGACAATTAACCTGCTACCTTTCTCAGCCTTTAGATGACTTGCAGCATCTTTCATTACCTCTGCCACGTGAAACGCAAGCACAAAGGGCGTTTTTTCACCCAATAAAATTGTCCCCATCCTTCTCCCCCCGCATTCCCCCAAGTTAAAAAATGCAATCAGTGAGACCAGCCTTGGTTCGTCCGCTTTTTCTTACTAAGAGGTACATAAATAAAATAATAACAGATGATTAATAACACTGAGAGCTTTCCAAATATTAATGAATTGATCTTGTTGCCCGAGAAGAATGGAAGAGTTTTAGATTTAAAGCTTTGATAGATTTTCTCCTGCGAAAGCGCGGTGATAAACACTGCGTTAAAATGCTATTTGTATCTGTGTTGATAATATTAAGTTCGTGTGTTCATAGATTCGAAAGCACAGAAGGAGAATTATGTCACCTGCTCTGACTCGTAATGAAGGCCATCGACTTTCCCCTGGCGAAACGAGTAGAATTTAGTAAAACTGAAAAGGTGCGTTTCCAGGCAAGGTCTCTCCGAGGACCCTCTGGAGCTTTTCCTTGGGGGCCACCCCCCGACCACCCTCCGTTCACACTGCTGGACCAGGGAAGGGACAGGTTGGATCATCAACTCTGTCTCCATACCATGTTTCTCGCCCAACAACCACCCCCATTCTCATCCATCCTCAACTAGAGACACCACCACAAATAATCCCGCCTGCTCCTAAGAGAAGGAGAAGCCCAACAGCCCTCCTGTGCAAATCCCTGATGTTCCCCCAGCTTCGCTGGGCTTTTGGGGGAAACCAGCTCTGCCTTTGCTGTTGTCTTGTGCAATTGCTGCTCTGCGGAGCTGAGGACCTGCTCCTGGGGAGCGCTAAGACAAGACCCTGCAAATGCATCCCCAAAATCCAGGTCAACGGGGCAGGAAGTTACCGTACTCCCTCAATCCCACGGATCCCAGGTCCGATTTCTGGGTGAAAAACAACTAAAAGAGGGACCAGACATGAACGAGACCCCGGGTCTAAACCTGCCCCCTGAAAAAGACTTTGCCGTGTCCTTCCCTGGCCCGGCAATGTGCAAAGAGACGATGCAAAGCAGGGTCTCGGCTAAATGAACTTGGACCTTTTGTGGCGGTGCTAATGCCCGCGCACACAGTAATTAAGGCTGAATGTATGAAGGCTGAATATTGAACTCTGAAGTCCGTGAAGGTCAAGCTATATGCTACCGGAGAGGCAATTTATCCTAGATCTGTAATAAGGTCTCACATCTGACCTATTAACTGAATGTTACATGATATTAATAATCTCCCTACAGATCGGGTAGAGACAAACAAAAGTCGAGTTTGGAGGCTGATTTGCTGGACATGAGTTAACCCACAAAGATGGAGTCTAAGGCAAGCACTCTAAAATCTACAGGAAAACTGATTATTTTTTAACTGAATACGCTTTTCTTTGATGAAACTGTGTGTGCATCGCACTCCACACGTACTTTTCCATGTAATAAAGAGCGATGAATTATTCATGCCAACATTATTAGTCCTGTATATAGGACACTCTCCTACAGATGGGCAAGTTCCTTCCAATCAGAAACCTCATTTGCTGAAAACTGAAGAGTCAGATAATGCCCCAAAATTGTTGACACCCGGTTTGAAACACTTCTAATTGGAAATACTCACTCTTTTTCTATGGGAAAATGAGGAAGGTTTTGTCTCTGCTTTCTCAACGCAAACCATTAGGATTTCTTTTCTTGTTTGAAATGATGGTTTGTTTTAAAATTTACCTAAATTTAATGTAAAGCCTTTTTTCAGAAAGCACCACAAGACAAGCCTTAAAATCCAAGCACTTCAATGCAGCTTCAGCAATATATTTCATTTTAGCCAAACCCCAAACGTTTCATTTTCATGATATCAAAGGGCTTTGATTCGCTTTTATTGTTTCAACTTTATAATCATATGATACCATAAACCAGAAAGGAAGCACGCAGACCTCATCAAAGCAATGGGTTTCTATCAGGTTATGTTGATACAGCAGGAAAACAACTGTGGGATTGGGTTTTTTTTTTCTCTTTCTTCTAAAAAACATTTGTTTTTGCAAGAAATGCTGGCTCATCTTGCAGCTCAGGTGAACTGTGCCGTGTTGGAGTGTCCTATAGAAAACTGAATGCCCGTTGCCAGCTTGTTCTGGTGGGTCAACTGAGCTCCGGGAGCCAGACAACAAGTTGTGGCACCTTACCGGCATGCACCGCTGGTGGGCTGGTCCACAAGCAAGCGGGAAGGCTGGAGAAAAACCGACGGGGAGGGAACGATGTGGGGAACGGCTGCCTCTCGCTGGCGCTATCAGTCTTGCAAGAGCGAAGCAAGCCTTGGAGATCACCAAGGTTTATCAGCTGAGAGACTCGGGAGAGCCAAGCACAAGCCCTCTGGGGTCACACGTAGGTTGAGCATCTTTGAGTCAGCGCGAGATGGAGAAGCGCACAACTGACCACGTCTGCCGCTATGAAGCCACACGGGGACCCGTGAGTGACAGCCTTGACCAAACCTGTGCTCGCTGTGAAGCCGACTGCTGCAGGGCTACGGAACGATCGGTGCTGGCATTCGACCAGCTCGTGTCCAACAGACTCAACCTCCGCAGCACAGCAAGCGTCCCCGTGACGCTCCCTCTTCTGCTTCAGCACCGCTCCCGCTCCCTGCAAAGCCACCTCTGATCCCTCCACCCCTCACTGCAATGCCTGCAATGCAGATATATGCTTCATTAGCCATGAAATCACCCAATCTCTTTACGGCCGGCCAGCACGCTAGATGAACCTGCACGGACAGGGCAGGCACATCCCTTCCCCACCTGCTTTAATTCTGGTTTACGTGCTTAACTCCATCAACGCTCGTGGTGGAGGATAAGTGACAAATCCACGGCTCGGGTCCATGGCAGCCTGAGCCGACCGAATTTTTTTCAAGCGATTTGATTCTCCAAAGAACCTGCCCTCAAAGAGCTTCAAAACAGAAAGGAAAAAAAACCCCAAACCACCCAGCTCTCAGATGCCAGAGTAGAAAGAGGAGCTCAGCGCGCCTTCTACAACATGATGAGGTCCCCCCCGGCCACGGCGTGGAATAATTGTGCTTCAAAAAAACCCCCCAAACTGACAACCAGTTTGAGTTCAGCTGCAACGGTAGGGGAAAACCAGAGATGTCGGGGACAACGCTGCTTGGGCAAAGGGGGACAAAGCACCGGGCAGGCAGCCGGTGGGATAACACTCCCAGCTCCAACTCCCGTGCACTTCAGGTGGCCGCTACCACTTCTCACTCCGTTTCCCCAGTTGCCAGTCAAAGGTCTTTTACAGGAAAATGGAGTCTTCCACAAGATACGAGAGCTTCTCAGTCGTTCAAATCATAATCCTCTCCCTGAAACACCATTAACATTGTTTTACAGCAGCTAGAGATGTCATCTGCTTCCCACCAAGGTCACTGAAGGGTATTTTCCGTACCGAGGGTCTCAGGCTCTTCCCAGTAAAACAAGTACGAGCAGTGCCCTATATTCCCTGTAACTCAAGTCTCGCTGGACCACAACGCCTTTCAAACAGTGTTATTGCCCAATGCAGAGCCCACCGCCTCGTTGCATACCCAGCCCATCTCCTGCTCCCGTTAATGGAATCCCAGGGACGATCCTGATCGCGTGCAAGAAGAGCTCGGCGCCGCAGAGGCTGGAAGGACCTCCAGGCTCCCACCGCCTGCTCCAAACCCTTCTTCCTACAGCCTGGAGTGTAATATCTAGGAGGGCAAGTTACCAAATAAATGGTAGGAGCTCACGTCCTCGTGAGAGGTGGGACTTGCACCTTGTTGCTGCACCAGCACCGAGTGCCATAGTCGCCTACGGCTGAGCTGCAGGAGGGAGCAACCTGATTTGCAACCTGATGTTCACGGGACAACCCAAACCCCCTCCCGAGACTGCTAATCGCTCCACCTGGCATCCCAGCATCAACCCTCATTGCTCCTCCATGGCGTGGGATGAGAGGATGCCATCCCACCTGCACCGGGGCCGGCGTCGGAAAGCAACGTTTGCATCCCAGCTGCCCAGCGCACTCCTCGCTGGTCCCTCCGAATCGGGGCTCGTGCCCCATAGAGGAGGGGGTTTGCTACGTGATGTCTTGCGGAGGCCCGGTGGGGGGGTAGGGGAGTTACGTGCAAAAGCCGGCTTTTGGAAATGGGCGGAAAAAATTGCAGAAAAACCCGAGCCGGCACACAGGGAGACAGCTGCAGTCGCGCACGCACGCCAAGAACGCCGCTTTTCCAGAAAATGAGGTTTTGATTCCTTTTCAATTTCGTTAAAAAATGACAAATAAATGTCTTAATATTAATAAAGAAAAAAATAGATCTTCCATCGGTGTGAATATATAATGCAATTTGACATACAGAATGGAATTAAATTAGCGAAATACAATGGGCTGGAAAGAAGATCTGCTTTTGCTTAGAAGATTGGCATCGGTGTGGAACCAAAGGAGAGCATTTCACGCTGGGATGCAGCAGACTATCGCTCGTCACAAATCTCACTTGGCTGCGTGCAGCGGCCAAATCCTCAGGTGGTGGAATTTGGCATGCGTCCCCCACCACCGGCACGGCGATGTCAGCTCCTGCCAGCTGACGATCCGGATGGCAAAGCACTCGTTGTGGAAATTGCTGACGGGGGAGATGCATCCCCGGGAGGGAACAACGTGCTCCTGCTTATCTGTTTATCTCGTACATAGAGGGGAATTTTGGGAGCTTTTGGGGTTGAAATCTCCAGGTGCAAAAGGTAGAAGGGTTGTGAGCTCAGATGGCCTTGAAAAGTGGCACCTCCACGTCATCCCTGGAAGACGTCAGGGATGGAGACAGACCTCTCAAGGCTCAATGCAAAGAAACAACCGGAGAGAAGATGACTTGCCCCCTAATCTAGAAGGCCACCCAAGACAGGGGACAGACCTGAGAGCTCCAAATGTCTTGCGGAAGTTTTGATCGTGAAGGTCGGCATTAGAACCTTCCGGGCGATTTTGCACAGGTAGACAACGGCTGCACGGGCTCCTGCGTTGAGTCGGGGTTGCTGCACCGGGGAAAGATTTTACACGCATGTTCGTAGGCGGCAATTCTTCCACCGCTCTTATAGCAGGGCCCGTTTCCCTCATTTTACTCATTTAAATGACAAAGCAGTGAAACGATGAGAGTCAAAAAACCACATGAAGTGAACGGCGAAAGCACCTAACGTTACTTCCTTCTGCAACTCCAACCCTCTGGAGTTTGGTTCATCTCTGCTGCCACAAATACCCTTTGAACGCTGACGATGCTCCTCCAGACAGCCCTGCCAAAGCCACCAGCCCAGGCACCGGCGCCGTCGGCTCCAACTACCCAAACCCAGCAACTCCCTCTGTCAGCCCCAGGTCCCCATCTCCTACAACCTCACAGGCGGATTGCGTTGTTGCGTTGTGTAATAGCGTATTGATTAGCCAATCACTCCAAATTTTAGTACTGCGCCTACAAGATAATTAAATTATCTGCCTTTGTTTAAATTGTAATTTTATTTACTCTTGATTCTACTATATAAAATTCTGCAAGCTTACGGAGTGCTATGCGTCTTATTAGTGCTTAGCTCCAGTGCTAATTTTCAATACTCCATCACCATGAAGTATTAAGTAATTGCTACTGTTTATTCTTTGTGATTGCACTGCACTTTGGATCTGCGCGCAGCATCGCAAGTACCTAGCGAAGAGCGGAGCGGGTCCCAGCCCTACTGCTTGGTGGATCCAGCCAGCGAGCTGGAGCTCTCGGCGTGCACAGAATACAATTTCTCACTTTGTTTTTCTTCTCTTAGGCCGGTCGGCACATGGTAAGGAACGATTGCATTGTCACGCGCGTGCTCCGGAAAGCGGAACCAAAGCTCTCGATTTATGTCGCTTGGTCCCTGAATTTCGTTATGCGTTAACACAGGGATGAATCGTTGGAGGTGCAGAGGTCTCGTCCGTCTCTAGGGGCTGAGCATCAGCC
The DNA here is from genome assembly GCA_013401315.1 of Balaeniceps rex. Taxonomy (NCBI): domain Eukaryota; kingdom Metazoa; phylum Chordata; class Aves; order Pelecaniformes; family Balaenicipitidae; genus Balaeniceps; species Balaeniceps rex. The sequence continues at coordinate 176,745 of VYZW01054280.1, read as the reverse complement.
AGCACCCACGGACATACACCCATTTGCGGGGGAAAATCCAGCCTCTCTCGCTGCAGCAGGACCGGGGGCAGCTCTGTTGCACCGAGGGAAGGTGGCTGCAGGTAAATGCATTGGCGAAGGTATCAAAGATGGTTCCCCAGGGCGTACTGCTGGCTCTGAAAGCCACTGGTGCTCTCAACGGCAGCGGTTACTGCAAAGGGAGGATTGAACCACGGAAATATGCTGGAGAGGCATCTGCTGCCACCCAGACCTTCCCACCCCGGCTTTTTGGAGAAGGCATGGGAAGAAATGGGAAAAATTGCCCCGGGGCGAGTGCGGAAGCAATACAGCTGCCTCTGGAACGAATGCAGAGATTTTAGTGGGTTTAGATCGGTGTGACGTGAATTATTTTTCATAATTAACGAGACTGTTGATTTTACACGGTAGGTGTTCAGGTACTCTGGTGATCCGTGGCTGTTAAACACCCAAAGGTAATTCTAAATGCTGTTGATCTATGTCTATTCTCAAGGGATGACTAATCTACATTTCTCTTCTCCCTCTACAATTAATCCCTGGATAATCTTATCTGCAAACACAAATTCGGTACCTGGAGGCAGATGAGTCACAGATCTGCAGCAGAGGTTCGGTTTCGAGATGGGAAGATGTCTGGCGCAGAGGGAGCGGTGGGCACCTTCCCACCTGGCCGAGCAGAAGCCCCAGCTGCTGTCCAGCCTCTCCTCGGAGATGTCTCACCACCAGGTCAACCCTGCTGCTATAGAGCTCATCCGGACCATTTCTCCATCCACACGCACAACGTCAGCCCACTGCAACCCAGGCATCATCTTCGTCCTGGTCCTCTCCCCGCAAAGCCTTTCTGCGTCGTCCTCCCCCTCCTTCGCCCTTCTCCTCCACCCACCTGGCTCCAGCACTCATCCAGGCTCTGAGCTTTTCCTCCTTTATTACCACAACGTCCTTTCCTCTGACCTTTGCAAATGCAAACTCGACTTGCTCGCGTCCAGCCCGAATCCTATCGCAAAGATCACCGTCTCACCGCGCTCTGCCCTCCTCGCGACGCACGTCCAGTTCCTCCTGTCCCTTACGCCAGCTTTCCACCACCCTCCTGTTACACCCTTGAACGCACACCTTGGTGCTTTCTTCCATGCCTCCCACCCCCTGTAAATCTCAGCAAAGCCTCCTCCAGCTCTCCTTTGCCTCAACGCCTCCAAAACCTGATGGCTGGCTGGGATTATTCCCCCCTGCATCACCTCTTTCAATCCTCGTGTTTCCCCGTGCGCCTGCATCCCCCGCATCCTCTCTTCGAGGCTATTTGGCCCAGCAGGCTGCTTTACTTCTGCATCAGCGCCTTGTTCAGCGGGATGCTGGACAAAGAGGATGCTGTGCCGCGTGAGCCATTATGGTAGCACAGAAATAAATCATTACGAGAATTATTAATGCACTCGAGCTGCCAAGCGGCGAAAAATCAGCCAGTCGCAAGGGTAGCAATGGCTCTCACAAGGGTTAATTCTGGGAGGGGGGCCACAGATATCTCCTGTGAGGGATCTCCCGGTGTGAGCAGCCGTGCAAGGCTGCTATCCCCAAGGCCGGGGTGCGATGGCCCGTCAGCATCCTGCCGGGCTGGAAGCGTGGACGCCCTCACTTCTGATCTCCTTAAGCACAGTCATAAATCACAGCGGGTCTCGCCGCAGCACCGTTCGACGCTGGCCAATTTTACAAGGCATACAATAGTGCTTCCCTGTGCCTCGGAGACCATAATTGAGTCCTTAGGATAAAGCCAACTAGTTTGGTCGCACTTTAAAATAAGTGTCAGTAGTTCATGCCTAATTACTCCTGAATTAGCTAGGTGATTCATCAGGTCTGATTATGAATGCATAATGAATTTACCAAATCCACATGTATTAGTGAGATATTAATTCCAAACGAAATCCCACAATTCATTCATGTGCCATTTGTTTTCATTCCCTTCTTTTAATAAGCTAATTAGTTCAAATTATTTGTACTTCACTAAAGGCTTGAAACACATATAAGGAATGATTAGCTTAAAACTCGGCAAATGGGCAAGTATGGAGCCTACATTAATTGTGACGGGAGGTTCATAAAGAATTATTATCTCTCAGCCATCTCTGTTTTCAGTAATAATAATAATGTCTAATCGTGACAAGTGGATAAAACATTGTGAAGCCCCTAACTAATGCAGCTGTACATGAATTACTAAAATGAATATCTTAAGGCTCGACGCTTGCCTTTGAAGTCAAGCTCAGCAGAAGGTTTTGTCTCTCCCCGACGAAAAACAAGACCACAGTTTTAGGGTGGATCCACCCTTTTCCTTTGCCGAGTCTCCCCTCCGCCCCCAGCATGCAAAGAGCGAAGAAAAGAGGGTCTAGAAGAAAAAAAACGCCGTGCCTACACCTTTCAGCTGGTTCTAGTGCTGGGTAGGATTGTGAAATTATAGTTATGCCTTGCCCTACACGCAGGGGTGCATGAAATCAGGGGGTTGCTTGCACCCAGACTCCCCTGCTCACCCCTAGCAAATGCCCCAGAGCCCCAGGAACGTTTCAAGATTTAAATGAAGAAGGACAAGAAGAAGAAAACCTGCATTTTTGCTAGCCAGAGCGCAGGAGGGATAGAGGCAAAATAACAAACCAAGAGGCAGGCGCAAACACCCTGCCCGTATTCCCCTTCGGAGCGGTGCGGGTTTGGCAGGGATGAGGAGGCTTTTTTGGTAGAAGGGAGGAAAAAAAACCAGAGGATTAGTCCTGTTCGGGGAGATATTCTTTCCCAGTGTCAAAACTCCCTCCCAAGCAAGGTTCCCTCTTTCTTCTCTTTTTATTTTCCTTCTCCCATTCACTTCCATTCAAAGGGGGGAAAAAACCCTCCCGCTGGCTGCTGCTCTCCGAAGTGGGTCACACGGAGGCTTCCAAACGAGTCCTGCCAAAGTGCTGACTGCCTCGGCTCGCTGGAGACTCTCGGGCTGGCAAACGCTTTGTTTGTTTTCATGCAAACTTTGACTCGCTGAGAAATGCCACCCCTCCACCCCGCGCCCGTCATCCTGCTCCCCTTCGTTCCCTCCTCTTCTTTTTGAAGCCAGCAGGTCCCGGCCGCTTCCTCCCTCCTCTCCCTGCTGCTTTCTCCGCTTGTTTTTTTTTTTGCAAGGAGGTAAAGACTTTGCAAAGGATCATCCCCAAGCCCGGAGCTGTGGACTCCCCTCATGACGGATTTGGGCAGGGACGGCTGCGTGCACGCAGGTGACTTGGTATTTGGGGGGTCTATATGAAAGTGCACACGGAAGTCTGTGTGATCAGGAAAACACGCGCGCTCCGTTGCATTCAATTTGCATCAACGACGTCAACCTGTAGCCAACGTCCTCCCCTTGAACGTGGCTCCCGGCTGTTTCCTATCCGGTGAGAACGCACCTTCTCCCCGCGCCACTTCTCCTCCATCAAACTCAAAGCCATGGCAGCAAAAGCCGAGCACGCTGCAGAAGGAGGCAAAAAGGGCAAGCAGGAGCATGGGGAAGCAGCTCCCGTTCCAAGGAAGGACTGCGTTTCTGCAGCCGAGGGAAGCGGTTTGGAAGAGTCGCGCTGCTGCCATGACCCCTTCTCCTCTGCTGAGGGTCCCTTGGATGTTTTGGAGCGAAGGATTACTTTTACAGCATCGCTGACTTTTGGGCGCGATCTTGCCCCGGTGCTCTCTCTGCTCAAAATCAAATTGGGAAATTGCCAGGTACCGAGGGACGCGTTGCCCCCATCCCGCATCCCTTCTGCATTATGCACAAAATGTTCTGGAGCTGAACGTATATATTTTATTTATTCACGCCCTAAAATCCAAGCCTAACGCCTCGGAGGAGAAGAAAATGAGAGAGCCCTGTACAGTGAAAGGGGCGGAAATGCAAGTAATTGATTGACCGACTTTGCGGGTGCTTTGCTCGGGAGCCCCCGGAGGTGAAAACCTCCCTTTGACTCTCGGACTCAAAGCCATCGATCTCCTCTTAAAACTCTTCCTTTGCATGAACAGCACAGGTAGGTGTTGCTGTGTGCGATGAAAGACGCGCACCGCTGTGATCAAAAAGAACCCGCCTGGCTACGACAGAAAAAACCATGAGCCCAGGGGCGTGGGGTAAGCGATGTGGGTTTCACACGGGGGAAGCCACCCCGCGTGGCATGGAGGAGGCACGAAGGGAGAACAGAGATGCTCCAGCACGCAGGAGGGATGGAGCAGCTCCTGGGTCAAAGTGGATCCTGTACTTACCCTTTTGTGGGACCAGGATTCCTATAGAATCACTAAAAAGGGGGGTTCAGGCTTATTTCCAGCCCAGGGACTCAGTTACTGTCATCTATTCCTTAGATTCCCCAATACAAGACAGCAGAGTAAGACTCCAGGGACTTACACCAACAAAGTTATAGGGAGCCTGGACTTCTTACACCCTGGAGGTAACGGCACCCTAATCAGCAGGCGAACCCTATCACAAACTACTCAGCGCAGTTTAACAGTATGCAACATATAAGCACCCATAAACCGTGCGCATCCTATAAACACAGCGCTGATAGCCAAGAGCAGCATAAAGATCTCGAATCACTCTCCAGAAAAGGCTGCTTGCAAGGCGACGGCTCTGGAGAGAAGGTGACCACAATATTTAAGACCAGGATTGGGTGATTTTGGGCAGAGATGGGCATCCAGCCACAGCGCCCACCGCGTCCAACGGAAGTGGGTAAAAACACGGGATTTCTGCTCCAAGATATTCTGCAAGCGCCACTTTGGGTACGTGTGGGCGCAAGACGAGGTGATGGGGTAGGGGTTAGCGGGGATGAGGATGCTCGGCAAACCCCTAACCCAGCCTGCGGCGTAATCAAACGGCGGCTTCGTTTCTTCAGTAAATTTTCCATTAATGACCCAGTTATTGCGGGCAATTTAGATCAGCACATCGCAGCCTTGGAAAGCTGCGCCTCGCAGCTCCGCTCTCTCACAAGTGCCTGCAACTTCAGCGCCGACGTCTGCTCCGGCAACGGCCCTATCTGGCTGATGCAAGGAGACGTGAGTTTGGTCTAATTAATTCTTCTGGAAGTTTTTTCTTAGGGCTTTCCCCCCCCCATTTCTGAAGAAGCGATAAAAGTCTGAGCAGCCAGGCAGGATGAAGGGATTTTAGGAGCGCTCCACGAAGCAAACCTAGAGCGACACAAAACCTCCACCACCGAGGAAGGGTCCTGCCACCCCTCCCCGGCTCGTCCCCACCGCAGCGCCGACCGCAAGCGTTCGTGCAGCGAACCACACCGGCAAACCACGCGCGCCGACGACTATCCTCTTCCAGCTGCATCCCAGGGCGCGTCGGGGACGCAACGGTGCTTTGCACAAGGGGAAGACTGCAATAAAACAGCGGTGCTCGACAGCTGGTGCTTGCATGGGGCTCTAACATTTCCTGAGATGCTTTTCCCCATGGTAAGAAGCAGAAAAGTCACCGATTCCATCACCAAGAGAGCTGAGGGACACCCCTCGAGCCCTACGTTTTAAGGCACCCAGGACTCCCAGCCCTTACGTGGAAAGCCTGAGGGGATCGCAGCGTTTTCTGCGACCGCTCAGAGCAGCCCGAGATGAGATAAACAAGATAATTTAATTTCTCGCTATCTTCTCTTACCTATTGGAACCAAACCAGCATGTGGGGTAAAAAAAAGCAACAACATTGTCCGATTCCTCTCCATTTGGGGCTGATTTAACTCCCCCCTGACACCCCTGAAACCCTCAGTGCAGAATCCATCCAGCTCAGCACAGCGCCGAGGTATATAAAATATTCCAAGTGAATAAAATATACAATAGGAGGTTAAAAGGAATAAAAGCAATCAGGCAGTCTGCTACTAATGAATTCAATAGCAGCGAAGCCCATTTCCTTCTGTTGGTTTTCTATAAACAATTTACAGAATAAATGTATTTTTGAGGTATACAAATTGGTCTGTATTAAGATGCTTGATAAACAGTTTCTGGGTAAAGACAGGCTACGAAAGCCTTCAAGTACTTCCTGAAATGCTAATATATTCGCGCGCGCCCTCGCTTTTAACGGAGATGAAGGATTTTGTGCCGGGAGTGAGTTAAAATCCTGCACGAGGTTTGCGGGAGAGAATTATGGGGGAGCTGGAACGAAACCCAAAAGACCATATATAATTAGATGGAGACGCGCGGTGCCAGCTGGTTCAACGCTACCTCGGATTTGCAACGTATATATGCATTATTATGCGTAAGAGAAGACATAAATAATAAAACAGCGCGATATCCAGGTGAGAAGTTTTTTCCACGGCAACCTGGCAAAGTTGCATTGATTTTGTTGCGGCTTTGCCGGTTTTCTCCAGTTATGAAGTGGTGAAACATCCCGGTTTCACCATCGTTTCAACCCAAAATTACACTCAAACTACCCGAAGGCACCATTGTGATTTCAAAAACCCCCCAGATTGTGCTTTTTTGATCCCGCGTGGCCATTTGATGGCTGTCACCCTTGCAGGGCTGACCACGGTAAACGGTGTTTGACCCGGTGGGTTCGTGCCTCGGCGTGCGGGATGCTGTCGCTCCTGGCTGAGAGCACGTCCAATATCTGGTTTAAGAGCTCTGGAGAAAGAGTAAGAGAGGAGAAATGATGACATTCAGCTCGCAGTCAACGGGATCTTACCCTGCAATGTCTGAGAGGCAAGAAAAATTACCCATCATATAAGAACGGCTCGCTCTGCCGTGTTTCCTGTCCCTCGGAGAGGTTTTTTAGAAGTCTATAAACCAGAAAACGGTGGGGAAAGCAGCCCAGGAACATAATGAAATTCTAATATCGGAGCCACTGTGATGGGAAGAGCAAAGGACATTGCTTAATGCAAGAAACATGCGCTGAGCCGGCAAAATTTAGGCTGCCACCATCTCCTGGGGTGGCTGGAGGCGGGGAAAACGCGCTACTGGCACCAGTAACGTTTACCGGGGCGCGGAGGAGGAGTCTACGAACGCACCTTTGGCAACCTTTAACTCCTAAATCCATCGGCTCTTGAAAATAAGATAGAGACTCATCGTGTTTTGATAACTCCGTGAGAGCCTGTAGACATTATGCTAATTCTCGGGGAGCGCTGTGAAGAATAAGGCCAGGACACTGAAGGCAGAGAGTTTATAATTGCTTTTTAATATATTTTCTGAATTCATTGTGCATGCGCTATCTGTCCCAGGGGCTGAGCTGGCAGAGGGGACAATGTCAGGTGGAATAAATAGGATCTCATAACTTTAGTCATTCTGTATTAAATAGCGTCGGGCGGCACAATAAACAGAGGGACCGGGAAGCACACGCAATAAGGAAATAACTCAAGCACTGTGCATGCAAATCTTTCTCTCTCGGATCACCCTCATTAATCACCTCATGCTCACTTATACACTTAAAGAAGCTATAAACAAAGGCAGAGATGGTTCCTCTCATTATTAGTTTTTTTATTGAGTTAACATCCAGAATATTTTATAATAATAGTCACGGCTGGTGATGGAGTTGCCTGCTCTAACCAGCTCATAAAAGTTCCCCCTGCTCCTCCTGTATTTTGTGATACAGGTAGTCGTACAGACATTATGAAGCTCATTGAGTAAAAAGAGGGAGACGCGACGGCAGCTCTGTCATTTCTCCTGCCTTTGGCTTCTTCAAGGCTCTGGCAGGCACCAGGGGTTCAATATTTTGCTATCAAGACAAAGAAGCCGGGGAGAAGGGAGGAGGGAGATGGATGAAGCCCCAAATCCAAAGCCAAACAAGTTGTTCGTTCGTGAAAACTCCCTGCAACCTCTGTGCATCTCCGGCCTCCCTTGAAAACTAGGAAAAAAACTGGGGAAGAAAACAACCCCACCGTTTCCCTTTGCTGAAAGGCTTGGAGCACTTAGGACCACACCAGGACCACGGCACGGAGATGCTATGAGCGGATGGTGACAATTTTCGGACCCGACGGACGCTTTTCTGCAGCCTGCGTCATTCGAGGAAAGTATTTTTGATTTTTGGTGACGCTCTGCTCATGTCAAATAACGCTACACGCTCTCCTCCCTCTCCAAAGAGGTCATGGCTCATTTCTTAATTATTAGCTGCTGCTGTTATCTGTATTAAGCAAGGCAAAGCGAGCCTGCGGTTCAGTTAAAAAAAACAAAGAGAAGCTGCAGAAGATGTTCCGTCCCTTTGGGGTATCAACAGAAATAAGGGGACGGGGAAATAAGGGCAGCCCGGTCCCGCAGCATCACCTCCCCGAGCCCTCAACCCCCCCTTGCGCCCATCTCGACCCCCGTGGCGCGGCTCACTCCCTTCACAGTCCCTAAATCCCCGCCAATGTATCCTGGAGCGCCTCGTACATAACTCTGTCAAGTAAGAAGATTAAGCGATGTTAACTTAGTCTAATACGAGGCTCGATAATAAATTTCATTAGAAGCTGCTGGAAGCGGGCGACTCTGCGCCGCTGCGGAGTGTCAGGTGGTTGGCAGCGCTAACGTATATCTTCGGGAACTTATCATCTAATTATAAAGGATAAAGCATATTTTTTCAGCGTGGTTACATGCGGTAATGAAGCATGCAGAAAGCCACGCAAGATAGATGGGCACTTTCACTGCTGAAGCTGAAAACTTGCTTAACTTAATAGTCTATTTATTACATTTATTCCCCGAGCATACATGGCCTGGCTAATATCTGCCAGTTCATCCCGTGCTGTGCAATTAAAACTACCGCAATGTGTTTGCACCGGGAGGACGTGGCACGGTTGGGAGCGGGGTTTAACGCCCCCGGAATAAGCAGAGGTTAAAGGCTGGTGCGACAAGGCGCCCGGCAGCGCTTTCCCTTCCCAAAGGCGCTGCTCGGAAAATGAGATTTGTCCGTTGCGGGGTTTTTTTTCCCCTTTTACAGAGGGATCAAGCCGCAGTGGGGAGTCTGGTGCTACGATAGAACCGGACCACGCTTCCCCATGGCACTGCATCCCCATCCAGCGACCGATCCCAGGGGGGACACAGGGGGAATCTTGCTGCCCCCCCACCCCAAAATGGGAAATTTCTGTGCAAGCTCAGAGAGAAAATTCTGCTGAAAACCGGTTTCGATGGCAACTTCGCATCCAGCCCTACTTATCCACTCCTAATCCATTTGTCACAACAATCGCCGGAAAACTTTTCTCTCCAGCGCCTCCAGAGCTGAGAGAGAGGGATGCAAAGTAAACTTATGCAAGGACAGGGGTTTAAGCATCCCATTAAGATTAACTTATCTACAGTAATTGACTTAACTAGGGGATTTTTAATGCTTTTCAAGGTTTTTTGGAAGACAGTTTTGCAGCAGCCAGCAGTAAAGATGCTCCTAAAAAAAAAAATATGTATATAGCGTGAGAAGTCCATAGCTAAGACTTTCTAAGGCAGTGATTCCAGGGGGCTTAATAAGAATGTAATTTGTATAATTAACCATTCATCACTGTCAATTTCATTAAATGAATGCCAGAAATATTACCTTCACCAGCACGACCTAACAGGATTGGAATATATTATGTGAAAAATGAACACTTAGTAGGTGTTTTTTTTTCCTCTCTCTTGCTTTCCCTGCCTGGGCTCTGGCTGTCAGGAGATTTGCAAGGCTGTGAAACAATTTAAAACAGTAGTAAATGAAAACGACTAAAGAAAATGTGTGGATTTTGGTAACTAATCATTATGTATGAAAGTTCGAGTGAAAACGTTTTCACTCGTTCAAAAAATAAATGACTGGAGGAGCTTCCATCAGCGGGGCTGCGATGCTGGGGAGTCATCTGCTGAGGTCCTCAAGGCATCTCCTGCAGGGTGGAGGCAGCTGAGAAAGGGCTTTTGGGGGAAAAAAATTCCTTCCCTCAAATTTAATTTGGGTTATTTCTATTTAGGGGGTAGAGAGATGAACGACAAAGGGTTTGGAGAAGCAACATCATCAGAGCGTGGCATGCGTTTCTCATTCACCCCTGTTGGGTACGGAGCAAACCCCTCTTCATCTCCAAAAAAACCCATTTCTCCCAGGGAATAATAAAGGAAGATTTCCTGGGCAGGTCTCACAGCTTTCCCATTGATCAGCCATTAGAGGGCAACATCGCACAAATTCATCATAACATCAAAAAAACCCCAACCCAACCCGCACCAAAAGAGGATGGGGGGAAGCGAACATCCAAGGGAAATCATTTCCATTGGAGGCGCGTGGGGAAGGGTTGAGGTTTTTCCCTTTGGACAGGTTTAATAATCTCTTCAGATGTGAGAAATGGGGAAGAACTGGGAAAGCAAAGTTGGCTTTCTTTTTTTCCCCTCTTTTTTCCTCTGGGTTTCTGTGCTTTTGTCTCATTTGAAATGCAAACGAAGATTTTGCGAAAACGTTCCTTTAACAGGTCTTGGTGGCTGTGATCACAAGGAAGAGGAAGGAAGCTGTGGAGGAGCAGCTAAACAGACAGATGGGATGCTGGCGAGATGAAAGGCTGTTTGCAGACCAAGAAACTCAACGTTTCTAGATGCTTTTTGGGATAAATTCCCCATCAGGGCACAGAGGAGACTTCAGCTTCATTACAATTAAGAGCGAGTAATGAAAATAAATACCAGTGATATTTAAAGAAGGTGAAACTGCAACGCGGCTACAGTATCATCCTCCTACAGGCGGCGAAGAACGGCTGATGGGAAAAATTGATTCCCCTTCTCTCTGCCTTGCAAAAATTTTTAGCTTTCTCATGAAAACAGAAAACTGCCCTTTTTTTACTTGTTTTTAATAAGATGTAAAGGTTTTGAGTAGCTGGCTCCTGTGTCCCTCCCCATAGAGCTGCTGCAGAGACCTTGGGACTCCCCGGGAGCAAAGTGTCCCCTCGCTGTCCCCGCCATGTCCCGAGAGTCTACGGCTATTTTTCAAGACAATCTCATTTTTTCTCACTTGCAACAACAGCGTGCTGCTGCTCGCTGGCTTAAAAATCCAGAACAAATCAACATTTCAAGTCCAAATGTCAATTCAAAACAAATGTTTTCATTTAATTTCCCGTTAAAATGTCATCGCTGTTAGGTTATTTTTGGTTGGGGGAAGAGAGAGAAGGCTTTAAAAAACATGGACTCTAAATTAAAAAAAATAAGGCCAGGTGAGGGGACTGTTTCCTATTGCGTTTCTACACGTGGTCCTGAGACAAACCCGCTCATCCCAAACCCCTTTAGATCTCCCACAGCAAGAACAAAAATCTTCCCACCAAAAGATGTCCTGGGACTACGATTTTTCCGCTTGAAGTTTGTTCTAGGGAAAATGTGGGGGTTCCAGCTGGATTTATTTTGCCTGCTAAAAACCAGGAGGATGCTGATGGGATGCCCCATATGGGGACCCTGCTTGCCCGCTCCTGGTACAGACCTGAACCGTTCCTGGGAAACAACTTCACCTTGTCCCACCTTGAAGCAACATCTTGGACTTTCTCCCCCAAAAAGACAACTGGGCACCCTTGGCACTCCTTCAACACCTCCCTGCGGTGCCTGCACGGCTCCCCATCCAGCCTTCTGAGTCCTCCACCACCTCTTTTGCCTGCAGCACTGTAGACCCAGCCAAGAGCTTGAAGGCCAAGTCCACAAAGAGCTTCTACACAACAGTTGGCATCAGCCTGCGGCACAAAGTCGGGTCCAAAGAGTAACTAGCCACGTTGCATGTAGTAAGCTTGGCTTAGGGTTTATCTCAGCCACCCCTGTGCTGCCCCATCACGACATCCAGAAGACCCCAGGTTGCATGTCCCGCCTAGAGTCGCTGGACATTGCCCAAGGTCTTGGAGATCCAAGGAGGGAGCCCATCCTGCCATCTCACCTCTCAGCTGCGGCACTGACCATGAGCCCACTGGGGCACCAGGCACGTAACAGCCGTCATAATTCACAGCGCTACATAAGACGGGCAGTAATATCGAGGTCGCTATTCAAATCTTTATGAATTCGCCATTGCAAGAATACACATCGATTCGCAAGACGATGATTATTATTACTGTTTTATTTCCGTTTTAAATCCAGGAGGGAAAGCAAAGTGGAGCAGAAGTTGACCGTGTCAGATAAAGCACCGAGGAGAGAGAGAAGCAAAAGGAAGATGGGATGCGACGTTGATGAGGTCTGTCTTTTTTGTGTGTGTTCCCGGCTTCCCATGCCTCTCCGCTGTCAACGCTGGCACGCCAACAACCCTTTTGATTAAAGACATCAGGCAAGAGAAAAGTGCGGGCGGCAGACCAGGAGCATCCACAGCATCGGCCGCGTCCCCCCCAACCCCAGCTCGGGCATCACACGCCATCAGCTGCCATCCCAAGCAGCAATTAATACCCAAATGATGAAATATCAGGGCTGACCCATCGCACGGGGAAGTTAACAGCCCCGTCAGTCCCGGCGGGGCTCAGGGCGGTGGGGAAAAGCAAGGCTGGATGCGGGGAAGGACCGCGTGCCGCTCCGGCATCGCTCGTCCTTCCCCGAGGCTAACGTGCGTGGGAAGGATGGAGAAAACTTCGGGGTCCTCCCCCTGCCCCGAGCGGGGAGCGAAGCTGCGGTTTCACGTTCAGCGGTGAAGGATGGCGCGAGAAACAAACACATAAAGGGACAGGAGAGAATTTATTGCCTGCTAAAGGTGCAGAGCATTTAAATTTGAGAGATAAATAATTTTATTTACGTTGATGCCAAAGTAAAGAAGATACATGACTTTCTTAAGAATAACTCCCGTCTCCTCGGGCTGGTCAATGCTGAAAGGCACATAATGATTTTTTTTTTTTTATTATTTTGATTTTTTTCCCCCTTATACACGAAGATGGATGTGCGCTAACGGCATCGTATTGTCACAGCTGTAAATTAAGGGAGCGGGGAGAGATTGTTTCATACCCCTCTCTCCGCCTTCCGAGCTGCCTTGTCAAACTTCTTCCAAACTCGAGCTGTGCTTTTTCTTTCTCGGAGAAAATTCCTCTCCCCGTTTAAAGACTTACAATAAATTCTCCTTTTCCCGCTTCTAACGTGACATGACGTAAAGGGTGTCGACTGCTAAAGGTTGGCAACGCTCAGGTGCAAGGAGGAAAACGGGGAAAAAAGAGGATGGAGTGGAACCAGGGGTGAGGGGGGGAAAGTATATTCAGAAAAAGGAAAACAAGGAGCCTCGTGGATTTATCTGATGAAGCCGCAACGTTGTGGGGATCTTTGCTGTCAACAGCTCATTTATGGTGGAATCGGGGGAAATGACAACATGCAAACCAACCGGGGTGGGGAAAAGAATAGAAAGGCGGAGAAAAAAAAATAGAAATAAACTGTGGGTGAAGTGATCGGTGGGGCGAACGCATCTTTGATTTGATGCTAGCCTTATCTAGCAGCACCGCTCATGCATCTAATCGCAATTAAATTGCAGACAGAGGTTGTAATCTGGCCCTGAAAGAAAGAAGTGCAAACGTAAGCAGCCGGGGGGGAGGCAAGAGGTGGGGGGACGAGCGCCGCGATGTTCCCAAAGCTGCCGACAGCGTCGGCACCGGGAGGCTGAAGCAGGGAGGTGAGAGGAGATCGCTGCCGGGGGAACTCCTGCCAGGGCTCCCAGCGGCGAGAGGAGGGGCGGGAGAGCCGGGAAGCGCCGTTAAATCCCCCGTCACAGCCTCCGAAGCTTGTTTCCATCAAGGACCGCTTAAAGAGCATCAGGGTTGGTGCGCGAGCATCTCCTCCCCGGCGCGCGGCAGCGGGCGCCGCAGTCTGCTGCGTACAGCAAATAAACAAACGCACCCTCCCACGTTCCCTCTGCGCGGCTTGGATGCGAATGGGAGCAGAACGGTGCCAGAGCAAATCATGCCAAAACACGCCTCATCTGAAATAAGATCCGGATGGCCGTTTCTCCGCTGGCTTTGAGGGCATATTTCATGGGGAGAGGAGATGCGAACGGCTTTGCAAGGTCTGAGAGCCCCCCGTGATCCACGCCGGCTGTCCCCAAAATACCAGATACACCAACACGCGAACGATGCTAACGCGTTCAACGGCCCCGTCAGAGCAGGCCAGGGAGGCTGGGAGAGGTTTTGGGAGGCTGGGAGAGGTTTTGGGAGGCTGAGCTGCTGCTGGAGGTGCCCTTTGCAGCCACCCACCTTTCCTTTTCAACGCCGGGACTGGCAGCAAAGCACCGAGGGCATCGTCTGCCGCTTTTTCGCGTGCATCCCTCCCGGCCCCTTCGGCAGGTAGGGTGAGCAAGTGCAGGACATCTGGTAACCGCTAACGGTGGCAGCACCTTAGAAAACCAGCTTGGGTTGGTTAAACCCCTGGTGCTTCTTCCACCACCACCACCTCCAGGATGCTCAGGGCATCCCCAACGGCGAGGGGCAGAGCGATGGGGTTTTGCACCCAGGGGATTTGCAGGCAGCGACGCTCCCGTGGGCACCCACAGGAGTTTCCCACCCAAGAAGTTGGAGAACGAAACAGAGGATGCAACAGAGGGACCTCAATTTTTGGTATCGCCACATGACCAAGCAGAGACGCTCCAACCTCCGGGAGCCTGAGCACCTCCCGACAGCGAAACCCACCCTGAAAAGCAGCATTTTGGTTCCTCTGCTCCATAAAGGAAGGAGCAAAAGAGAAACGAGGGTCCCTCACAGCAGCAGCTCGCTGCGAAGGGTGGAAGCTCACCCCTACCCTGCGAACAGCCGCGACCTACAGGCAACTTCACCGAGTGATGTTCATAAACGATGCGTTCCCTTCTCAAGTCCTGAATTATTTATTGCTCCCACTTTCCTTATTTTATTTGCAGCCAGCGCACTTTGATGTCGATTTAGACCGTGCAGTTTACTAAATTATTTTCTTAATAATAATTAATGTTCTAATAAGAATTATTATTTTCTTTCTATATCTCCCTACGTATACATATTTATGGGACAGAAAGGAGTCCTCAGGCTTCGGGTCGCCTCTTAAAGTCTGGCTGGGTTTGAAGCAAAGGATTTTGACGGGGCTTTGAAGATACGGCAAGAGGCAAAATAAACATCCGTACATACGACCCCAAACCCAGGCTCGCGTATCAAAGTGGTTTTCATTCAAAAGGTGCTGCCATCCCGCCTTGCGGGATTTGGTAAAGAGCCAGGGAGAGAAAAAAAAGGATGCGGTACCATGGGAAATATTCGGTCACGGGTTCGGACTGGCCGGCGCGCACCCCTCCTAAGCACCATCCCCAGCGTTATCATGGGAGCTGGGTGGAAGTTTTCACCCAATTTATCATCATCTTCTTTCCGAGGGAAGGAAAAGCTGACACAGGACTTCGTGAATCATCAGAGTACTCTGTTTTCAGATACATATATTTTTTTTTTTTCCTAATTCAGAAAAATCAACAAACGGCCGGTGGCAATGTTTTCAAAACAAAGCGACTGTAACGTGAAAAATAAACTGTTGAGAAAGAACCCCTCAACGCCGAAATGCAACGCGCTAACTCGGTTTTTAAAACAAAAAAGGCAAAGAAAAGGCGTGAGCCATCCAAAATAATTCCTGTTTAACTCCTCAGCACATCAAATATTGAAAATAAATGCCCGATCGACACACAAATAATGATTTTGGTTGAAATCGGGTTGCAATTAGCTATTCTCTTTGCTGCCGGCCTTGGGAGCTCTCCACTGCTGGGCAAACACGCTTGAAAATGTCCCTGGCGAGCTGGAGAAACCCAGGAATCACCAACCTTCACCCCAAATCAGCCTCTTGAAGGCTCATTTCCCATGGAAACCCCGCGATGCACCCCTGGGTACCCCACCGGTGCCGGGGGGGGGGCTCTGCACCCCCAGGCAAAACCCCTGCAAAAGCCCCGTCAGCGTCTTTCCCTCCTCCTAAAAATAAGGGGATGTTTTAACGATGCTGCTGAAGTCCGGACAAACACGAAGCCGTAATTTGGGCAAACGGCTGAGGATGGAAACGGCATCGCCAGCGTAAAAACTCCTCCACGGAGCGCAGATGGGAGGGAGAGGGTAATCTTCTGGAAAAGCCTCTAATTGTCTGCCCACACTAATAATTTCAGCAAGAGCTTCCCCCCCCCACCCCTCCCCGCGTATAATTACACCACTCCATCTGTCTATCAGCAGGTTTTTTACAGCTCCTTACGGCAGCCGGGCTCTCATCCTCTCAGCCAGGCGAAGGTTGGCTTTTTTTTTTTTCCCCCCTGAAGATTTAAGGATGCTTCCGACACGCGTCCCAAAGACAAGGCTCTGGGGAGAGCAAATCCCTCTCCCAGGCCGGCTAAGACTCTATTAAAAAAAAAAAAGCCATATAATGGTTACAAGCTCCGTTACGGCACCGAAGCAGGAGGCAGGAGAGGCGGAGGGGGCTGGTTGGGTTTTTTTTTCTTTAGGAAACCCTAAATTTTAAATTTTTAATTCCTTCCCAGGAAATTTGGCCGCTCTACAACAGCTACGCGCCACTGGCTGTTGCGTGTGCTGAGATAAAAACACCCATGGGAGTGCTGGAGCTTTAGAGGTGTAAGGCAGAGTCCAGGAGGGTTATTTTGCAGGTACGGTGTGGTTTGGTTTATTTTCTCCCCTTCTCCTGCCCCTTTCCAATAACAAGCAAGTGAGGATGCTCTAACCGGATAGGTTCGGCATCGCCGGGTTGCCTCCAGCCCCCCTCCCGTGGGAAACGCAGGCGAGGTGGGAAATCGCGGGGCTCGACGCAGCTTTGCAACCCGCAAACTTCAGACGAGTGCCAGGAGAGAGGGTTCAGGTCCACCACGGTTAGAGATAACCCGACAAAGGCCACATTCATCCCCAAAGAGCCTTTGAAAGCGGCGGCGTGCGTCAGGGCGTCTCTTCGCAAAAAATAAATATATAAAAACCACATACGTATGTATAAACCCCCACTGCACCGAGCATAAAAGGGCTGTTTGAACAAGGTGGCTATAGTTAAATTATCTCCATGCATTTCCATCATTTTGCAACATCAAGGCTCATTTTTTCAATATCGCGGTCCTTTTGCCCATAAATGAATTGCATGATTTGCGGTGGGGATTGGTTTTTGGGTTTGTTTTTTTTGTTTTTTTTTTTTTGAGATTTCCTTTCAAGAGGAATTTCTGGATGAGGCATGTCAAAAGCCATCAGTCCGCCTACCCACCCCAAACACCAAGATGTCACGTTGCGATACGCCGGCACGCCGGGCTGGCCTGCTTGCCGTCGGGGAGGGAAAAAAAGATAAAGAGCCCAGGAAAGGCAAATTTCGCTAGAAATTAGGCTGTGCCCAAACCTTGCTGTTAGTCTGAGCCAACAAGGCAAAGCTGCCAAGCCCAGGTGGGGTGATGAAGAGGGGAGGATCGCTTCAAATGCACGGAGAGGTTTGGGCAAGCACAAGCTGAGCAGTGGTAGCCGAGCAGCGCATCCTCCCACGGGGCAGGAGCGTCTCCCGCCGGGGCTCTGCAATCGATAGGTGTGCGCCAAAATCTCGTCTCTTTTTTTTCCCCCCAAACTTCGTTAAATCAACGCAATAATATTCCGGCTGCTGTGTTGCGAGTGGGGGATAAAGCATGGGAATGAGTTGGTTTGAAGATGTCCAGAAAAAGAACAGGACTGGAAGAAAATGCAATTTTTACCAACTTTGTTTGGACTGAAACTTTCCAGAATCAGCTCCATTTACCCTCGCAGGTGACTGCACGCCCACCAAGGCTGCACTAACGTGATGACTTGACAAAGTCCCCTATGACTGGGCTTTTTGAGGGCTTTCTTTTCCTCCAAACCAGTTTATTCAAGGTTTTTTATTTTTTTTTTCCTGGGATAGCAAACTTCAGAAGGGATTCTCTTAATCCATACACCTAACTGGATGCAACAGCTCTCACTGACTATCAATAATAACCCAGGCAGAGTCTAGCGATCTAATGATATCGTGATCTAACGCTTTCTGGCAGCAACGCCCAGGAGCTCCCAAAGTTTCAGGGATGCTCAAGACTCTTTCTACAGATGACAGCTTATTCCTCCCCTCAATTCGTGCTCCCGTGAACTGGGATAGACCCCAGCTCTCTCGTTTTTGGATAACCTCATTTGCAGATGACACTAAGCTGGGAGGAAGTGTTGATCTGCTTGAGGACAGGAGCTCTGCAGAGGGACCTGGCCAGGCTGGATCGATGGGCTGTGAGCAATTGTATGAGGTTCAACAAGGCCAAGTGCTGGGTCCTGCACTTGGGCCACAACAACCCCATGCAGCGCTGCAGGCTTGGGGATGAGCGGCTGGAAAGCTGCTTGGCAGAGAGGGACCTGGGGGTGTTGGTCGACAGCCGCTGGACATGAGCCAGCAGCGTGCCCAGGTGGCCAAGAAGGCCAACGGCATCCTGGCTTGTATCAGGAGTGGTGTGGCCAGCAGGAGCAGGGCAG